>JAQZBX010061926.1:0-17003 GCA_029593785.1 Cabassous unicinctus
AAAAAAAAAAAAAAAAAAAAAGGAAGAGAGAAACTACAACAGAGGAGAATTATCAAGTAAAGTACTTTGTATAAGACAGTACATAAAAAAGGGATTAGAACTCCACATTTGCTCTCCACCTCAGGAGTGGAAAAACTACTCCTTTCCTGACAGTAGTCAAATGTGGCGATTGTAGCCGTTGAAGCATCAACCTGGAGACAAAAGGCACTGTAAAGAAGGAGGTGGGTACAGGAGATAAACTTTTAAAAGTGATTTCAGTGAATACGATATTATATACATGATTACTTGTAAGACCCCTTAAAAATGTCTACATCCTTGATCAATGTAGTTCAGTTTTTCACAAGTGCAGTTGATACAAATTACACTTGGATTAAACTTCTTCCTCTTAATTAAGACTTTACACCTGAAATTAACCATGTGCTTGTGAAAGTCTCTAATTTAAAGACAGAAACCAAAGAAAAAAGTAATATTGACAGAACAAGGAAACCCAGAGAAAATAAGTATTTCAGATAATAGCAGAAAAAACTAAAAGCCCGTAGTAAAATATCTCAAAGGAAAACATAAAAAAGGGGAATCCCTTACAGGAAGTACAGGTGTACTTCCCGAGACTGGAGCCTCTGGCCTGCCCATGTGCCAGCTGTGCCTGGAAACTTGGTGGAGCTGCAACTCCTACTCTACAGTTCAATGGACTCACCCAAGTCACCTGGTGAGGAGATGATGCTGGACAACATATATCCTAGGGAATGTAGAGAGCCTGCAGCTGCAGGTAGGATAATCCCATCCACTGTATCCAAGGGATACAAGCCACTGTCACTTGGAGGTGGAGTAGACATCACCATCCCAGACTCCTCAGGATTGGGGGAAGACCTATGGACTAGAGTGGACTTAATCATATTCTGTTGTAGACATATTGTGATTCAAGCAATGGAAGAAATTATAACAGTGAGGTGGAGCCAGTGACCACTAGAGCCTTTCAGGGAAGGGAAGGGAAAAGCAGTTGTAATAACGGGGCTTTTTCAGGACTTGGGAATTATCCTGAGTGACATTACAATGACAGATATAGGCCATTTTACATCAGCATATACCATGCAGAACTGTGAGGGGGAGAGTGTAGTCTACAATGTGAACGATGGTCCATGCTTAGTGGCAAAGCCCCAGGATGTGTATATCCATTGCAGCTGATGTGCCATACTAATGAAAGATGTTTGTGTGGGATGTTATGGGAGGTGTGGGAGGTGGGGAACATGGGAATCCCTGTAATTTTTGTGTAACATTTCTGTAATTTAAGCATCTTTTAAAATATATATATATAAAATAACATTTATGCAAGCAAATGCACATATATGCATAAAATATATATCATTTTACAAATATTGGTTTGTATTGTGAAAAACTTTATTTTTACCCACAATAAGAAAAATTTTTTAAAAAGGCCAGAACCTAAAGAAACAGGATTACTGATGGCCCTGTATTAAAAAAAAAAGGCCGGAGGAATCCTTCAAATAAGTAATGGTAAAAGCATACCTCAGAAAAGTAGAGGGAATCCTTATTATGTGAAAATTCTATATCAGAAATAATATTGTGCCATAGAAATGTTGGAAGATGAGGTGGGGCACATTCATAAAATATAAGCCACACAATAGGGAAATTGAAAACTGGAGAGAAATGTTTGAAAAATATCAGTGACTGGAATCTAGTTAACAAAATTACAGAAAGAAGAAAGAGATATTAAAGGGAAGCATATTATTAAAATAAAATATTTAAATTAAATTAATTAAATTAAAATCATTCTTCAGAATGATGCAAATGAAATTTTTAAAAGATGAAGAGAAAAAACAGAACTATAAGTTAAAACCAGAAATAAAAATATTTCACCATGCTATATCCTTGTAAAATTCCAAAATACTATTACTAGAGAGACTCCACTAAGGTCATCAAGTGACAAGGAGAAACAAAAAAGGAAACAGAACTGATGGTGAATTTTAGTGGCATGAGACTAGCACATATAACTGAACTGGGTTTGGGGATGTGGAGAAATACAAATCCTTGGGAAAACCAGTTTCCTACTTAATTTTTTCACACAATCAATGCATCAATCTATAAAAGGGTAGAGTTTTTGCAGGTCTGGAATGTGTGTTTGCTTGTTGATTGTAACATAATGTTACAATCTAAAATTGTAACATAAAATGTAACATAATGTTTTTAATAGAGTTGTAGAATTGAAACTCATTTCTTTCAAAAATTTAAGCTCAAATCTGAACAAATAGTTAAACCCACAATCATATGGTTAGCATAATAAAAAAGGAAGCATTGTTAAAACAAAAATAAATATTTTAGGTTTTACAATTAAAAATATACTCAGAAAATGTACTCCCCTCCTACTTATACCAATACCTCTTTTGCAAGCTCATCAGCCCCACAACCTCACAACAGGGCCTCCCTGGACAGTCTATTTTTGTCAGAGTGGCAAAGTTCAAATGTAAATTAGAGCTTATCAGTCCTATACTCAAATAATCCTAGGTTGTCCTCTAACTCACAGAACTAATTAAAAATATTTTCCATGAACAGCAGTGTCCATTGATGCAATCTTCTTTTCACTTCCTCTCTCACTCAACATTATATCTGTCCATACATGTGCAAGCCACTGACAGAATAAAAAGCATAACACACTGACCCACTAATTAGAAAGAGTACTGGCTGATGCTAATTAAGAAAGATAATGTAGGTCATGATAGCCTATTTTCCCTTTGAATCAGCAGTTTGACAAATTGCCATTCTTGGGCAATGATCAAGCTCACGGGAGAGCATCAACAGATGTAAAATTGTCAAGCTCTTCAGCTCCCTATGTCTGCCAACATAGATAGCGATGAAGCAAGACAATGTCAGCATCATATGAGTTTTCAGGGGAATCAACACATTCTATGATCTCTATTAAAATGAAAGTTTAAAATATATTTCTGTCCTTGTGGTCAGCTGTAATTACACTAGTCCTCAATCTCAAAAGACAGTTGGAAGCTTCCTGAAAATGGATTGAAAGGATTCTACTAAGTCATCATTTTTAGAAAAAAAAATAGATTTATATTTAAAAGTAAACTGAGAAATAAAGCATTTTAAAAAATATTTATTTAACCAACAGTGAAAAATAATAAACTATAAACATATCATGTTCAAATCATATTATTACCTCGTGTTCTAATTGTTCAATGTAACATTGCCACATTTTCCTTGGGATGAAATGAAATGGAAGAACATATTGCATTTGTGTTCCTCTATTTAGGTGTTCCAAAAAGTTATGATTTATAATTCTCTTGGCATATTTACAAAATTGTGGCTCAGAAATGCATATAATGAGTAAGGATTGTTTCACTTAGCTTAAAAAGCCAAATGAAATGTTAAATGAAATTAATGACATCTATACAAGAAATAATAAAGGAAGAAATTTAAAATTAATTCTGTGAAGTGTTTAAATAACACACTATAATTTCAGAACTAAAATATTTTGCAGGTAACTGTATCAGGTAGAATTAACAAGAAACATGTGTTGAGGTAATTTTTCCTTTTTTATATCCTTTCACACTAAGTGACAAAGACAAGTATTGATACGTTAGAAATATGTCTATATATGGCCATCAACATTTTTTCACTTTTTATGATAAATGATTCACAATATTTTATAACAAGAATAACAGCAGAGATATCAAATCAAATTTTATCATTTTAAACATTTTTAAAATCATTCAGCAAATGCTTCTCTATTTGACAGGAACACATCACAATTATTACTTTTTTTAAATTTAATAAAATATATGATTGTTTTTCCTCTTGTAAATTAGAGAATAATAAATTATAGCTATTAAATGAGATACAATTTAAATTCATTGTTATCCAAAATCCAATGGCCAACATTTACTCTGTGACCTGTCCACCATCCACCACCATTGGGAGAGGATGAGCACAACATTTAAAAGAGGGGTTAAAGGGAAGGGTGTGGGAGGCTGAACTGTAAAGTATGTTTCTTAAATATTAACTACATTTACAGGAAAGTTACAGAGTAATATCTCTACAAATAGAAGGCATCAACCTGCCACTGAAAGAGGCATCTCCAACTGCAGTATTTCTTCACCCTGACACTAGTTGAGTTTAGCACTAAAACTTTTTCATATCCTTCTTCCCTGGCACAAAAAACTATATTAATCTTATGGGAGGGATAGAAGAACATGAGGATGTGGAAGTGGTAATATGACAGACATGATAATTGTTATAAAATATTTGTAATGTTTCAGATATGCCATAGACAATGCCTTGCATTTTAATCGTGGAAGAGTTAATAGAAAAAAGAAAAAAGGAGTTTGTGGGAAAAACATAATGGTTTAACATATTCGATGTTTGGAATGCCAATGAGAGGAAATTCTAAAAAGTAAATAATTTGGTGAATATGAGGCCTACAATCTCAGCTCATATATTTGATACCTACTGTAACCATGTTATGCATCCTATGGAAATCTAAGTATAAGAGTATAAATGATAAATAATGGATATACTGAAGGAGAATAAAAAGCTAGCCATTAGCTAAATACTGTATTAAGATTTTGAACTTAGGGAACAGCTCTAAATTGAATGTTCTCTAGAGACAAGTAGGCTAAAGATTTTACAAAGATTTTAAGGAAGGTCAATAATAAAAGCTGAGTTTTTTCCTCAGAATTATATATTTTTCAAATTCTGAGAAGCTCTATAGAAATTAAAGTTGTATTTATCATATGGCTGGATGTAGGTACATCAAACTTAAGGGACAATTTGCATTGTTTAATTGGTCATTTTTTATTTCTCTAGAGGGTTGCAAGGTTTTGCAAAATTAGGATGAAACTTTTCAGTCAGTCAGCATCTTTCACATAATATATTTGAGCAAAATTATGATAGCATATATGTGTAACCTAAAATTAATTCGGTTAAATAAAACTAAATTAACTGGGAAATGAAAAATGACTATACAGTGAAGAGGATCTAGAAGGAAATAATCATTTAGTAATTTGATTGTGACATTACAATATTGAGAGACTTGATTTTATTGATGTTATAGTCTTGTCTCTTTTTATTTATTTATTTTTATCATATTATGCTTGCAGTAATGGAAAATAAAACAACTGTGACTTAATTTATCATCATGGGATTTTCTACCAATCACAATATGAATATTTTGCATTAAGTGCTCATCCCATTCATTTACTTTTGGGCCATGATGAGAAATCCCTCATTATTATGATCACAACTTTGGACCAGCATCTCCACACACCCATGTACTTCTTCCTGAAGAATTAATCTTTCCTGGATTTCTGCTTCATTTCAAGTACAATCCCCATTCCATTGTCAACTCCTTGACCCACAATGATTCCATCTCTTTCCTTGGCTTTGTCATCCAACTCTTTCTTGTGGTTTCATTTTCAACTGCAGAGATATTCCTCCTCACATCCATGTCCTTTGACAAGTATGCTGCCATCTACCATGCTCTGCACAATAAAGACATCATGAACATGGACACATGCATGCAGGTCTCAGCTGTGTCTTGGATGTGTGGGGCCCTGACGGCTGTGATGCACACAGCTGATACCTTCTATTTATCCTTCTGTGTTTCCAACATGATCTATCAGTTCTTCTGTGACATCCCTATTTATTATCAATTTCTTCTTCAGAAAATTTAATGAGAGAAATTTTGCCCATCCTTATTGCTGTGGTCTTGGGTTTTTACTATTTTATTTTCATTTTCATTTCCTAACCAGGAAATGACATTTTCTCCCATGTTAAGAAGATTCTATCAATAGAAGGCCAGTCAAAAGCCCACTCCACTTGCTTTTCATGCCTGGGTATCATTGTATTATTTCTTTCTTCTCTTTCATTGCACATCTAAAGCCAACTTCAAGGTCCCCTTCTATTTCTGACCTTGTAATTTCTATGTTCTACACTATGGTATGATCAACCTTGAATCCTATCATACACTGTCTAAGAAACAAGGCCATGAAGATGGCTCTGGGTATATTGTTAAAAGGAACACTCATCAAAAAGTAATGGATATCCCTCTTTTCTTTAAAAAGCAGATATAATTAACAAATACACATCTATAATTTATTCAGTTTTCCTATAACCTTTACAAGTAAACTTTTAAAGGAAAAAAAGGCACAATGCATCATTAGGAATATTCATTAAGTAGAAAAGTTACATTTTTATCATCATAAAACCTCCAGAATTCTTATAGTTAATGATTCTTTTGCTAAATCCTTTCTTGAGTGTCACCCATAAGCTGAATTCTACCTAAAAACTACTATTGTTTAATTTTCTTATTAATTTTATTTGGTTATTTTGTTGTCTTCATTTTTCGAGAGGTTATGGAACACAGAAAGGTCACAACTGTGGCAGGGGAGGATCACTGGTGCAGAGTGTCAGTGATGGGGATATACATGGGGAGGGGCTTGCTTGGGGAATGACCCAAACCATATGAATTTTTTCAAGTGGTCATGAGGCATTGTCTCAGTGGGTGGAGATCCACAAAATAACCTAAAGAATATTGAATTCCCATCCTAAGGAGTTCTGCTACTTTCTCTAATATGAAAGCAGGAATCCCTCAAGTACAAGGGCACTCCCTACTGAAGGAAGACAGGCCATTGTGCCCAGGCTTTGACATTGATAATTGTACTTATGAACCCTTTCTTTTGAAATTGAAACTTAGTCTAGTATTATATATTGCCTAAGAGTTACCTCCTGAAAGCCTCCTTGTTGCTCAAATGTGGCTTCTTTATAAGCAAAACTCAGCATACAACAGACTACCTTCCCCCCTTCCCTCTGGCATGGGACATGAATCCCAGGGATAAGCCTTCCCAGCACTGAGGAATTATTAACAAGCACAACTAACAACTCATCTGGAAAAAAGACCTTGCCCAAAAGGGGGAAATGGTAAATAAAAATGAGTGTTTATGACTAAGAAATTTCAAAGTGAGTAGGGATGTCATTCCAGAGGTTACACTTATGCATGTTTCAGTAGTATCTCACATCAGTAAACATTACCTCAAATAGCAGAGCTTCTGAGGGCTCTAGAGACATCCGGACACTATAGGCAGGGCAGAAAGTTCAGGAATTTGGCACCCTGTGAGCTGGCTTTCCTTTGGAATTTATGCTTTCCAGTGTAACAGAGTTAAACTCATTTATAGTTTTCCTATTCATGGCTCTTCTACCCCTTTTATTTGTATTGGTAAATATTTGTCCCAGAGACTTAAATATTTTGTTTGTCCATGTGCCAGTTGAGCCCTGGATTCCTCCAAAGTAGCAACCCCTACTCTCCAGTCCATAGGACTCACCTAGGACAACTAATAAGGAGATGATGATGAACAATGCTCATCCCAAAGAACAGAGAGTGCCTGCTACTGCAAGCTAGAGAGTTCCATCCATCTACCTCATGGGATATAAACCCCCTCTCAATTAGAAGAAGAGTGGTCATTACCATCCCTAATTCTTCAAGATTGGGGATGAACTTATTATTATTCTACTATAGCCTTGTTATTATTCTAGAAATGAAAGAACTTCTATCATTGATATAAAGGCAGTGACCACCTGAGGTTCTAAAGGAATGGAGAAGGTAGAATAGGTGTAATATAGGGCATTTTTGGGACATTGGAATTGTCCTACCTGTTAGATACAGGCCATTATATATTTTGTCACAACCTACAAAATTGTGCAGGACAGAGCATAAACTATAATATAAACTATAGTCCATGATTAGTAGCAATGCTTCCATATGTGTTTATCAATAGTAACAAAGTTACCATACTAATGAAGGGTGTTGTTAATGTGGGAAAGGGTGGGAGGGGAAGGGAGTGAGGCATATGGGAATCCCTTATATTTTTTTATTTAACAGTTGTGTAGTCCAAAGCTTCTTTAAAAATAAAAAAAATTAATTAAAAAAACAAACACATACGTTTATTATAGAAAGCACTATTACACATTACTGCCTTTTACCAAAACAAAACAAAACAATACTAACAAGTAAAAAAACTGCCCCATACTTCTATTCTCATATATCTCACTAATTCAAAATACCCAAACCCTGCAGATTCCTTTGACACATACTTATTTATTCCCTGTGATAGATGTTTTATTTATAGATCATTGTGGTGGATAAATTGCTTCAAAATTGAAATTAATATTCTTCCTCTCCCCTTTCTACTTATTTAACACTAACTTTCCTTTTATATATTCATTTAGAATTTTCAGTGGAACGAGAAAAGGAAAATGAGTTTTAAGTGCATTTTGCCAAGAAGCAGAATCTGAGGGAATAGAGAAATTATGATATAAGCATCATAAATAAATGAATATTAATTTGGATGGTTCTTTAATTGTATCCTTGCTAATACAGCCCATATTCAAAAATAAAAATATTTATAAATATATAAATTTTTAAACATTATGTTTACTATTTAAATAAAACAACTCATAATTTTACTTTCATTTTCACTAAACTTGAGCTTTCTCACTAATCATCAAAATTTTGTATTGATGGCTGATGATTGACTTTCTACTAGATATCTCATGACTTTCTCAATCATTCTTCTACTATTTTATGCATGTTTTCTTGTTATAGTACATGAAATATTTCCATGAAATAAGCAGGCAAGTATATTTAAATGCTTATTTACCTGAAACATTTGTACAGTAAACTATAAAGTTCTCATTTACTGTTTATGAAACAAAGTGGAATTATTCCTCCAGATTATTTTATACTATTTAATATAGTTTAGATTCACAAAAGTATTTTAAATTTTATGTATAGCCAATTTTAACAGGGTAAAGTTTAGTTAGATTCTTTAATTATATTCCAGTTTTCATGAGGAAGTTTATCACATAATGACATAACTTAGGGATTAATGTTATTTATTATTTGTTCACTGTACAGAAGAATGGATGTTTTTACCATCTATTATTCTGTAGTATAAATCATCTTTTTATATATTTGGTAGCTTATCTGTGATATCATAAAATTTATGGTTAATATGAGTAGGTTTTTAAATGTTACATATACTAAAATCTACTTCATGAAAATATCATCCATCTGTAGTTGTCCCTTTAATTGATGTTTTTTCTATTTTTTACTTAACACAGCTTCCAAGAATTTTGTAATTAAATTCATCAAATTGTTTCCCTGTGATTTTATTACAAAAAATTGGTGATGTTTATAATCCATTATATTCAATTCACATTATTTTATATCCTTTTAATTTTATAAACTAATTTGTATATGAATAATGAGATAAAAAATATTTTGAGATTTTTTTTTCAGAACTTAAAGAAAAGCAGGAAATATTTTCTTGAATTCTAAGAAACATTTTCCAATATTATATTTATTACAATGCATTTATACAAACAACAAATTCCATTTTTTAATTAAAAAGTGATACCATAATAAGTTCAATTATGGATTATCTCATACCATATAGGGCTTATCAGTGTTGGAGTGAGAAGTTGACATTAGCTTAACCATTTGCTGTTCTCTTTTAATTCTCTTAAACAATTTTCTGAGCATAGAATTTCAAGACTCAGTATGATATTCAAATTTGTAAAGATTGTCCTTTATTGTTAAGCCTGTAATTTTACTATGGTATATCAGGTGAAAATATTCACACTCTTTTAATCTTTTAAAAGAGACAGTCACAGGGAAGATGCAAGGATTGCATCAGTAATACATGTGCTTGCAATGGGAAATTTAAAAAATGCTTATGATGGTTAGTTACTCAATATTTTTTGAGCATACTTATGCCTTAAATTGAATAGACTAATCCAGATTCTTCATCCAAGCCTTTGTGCAATATTAACTCATGTTCTTCATGCATAATTCTTTTATAGCAAACAAGAATAGATGCCCTTGGGGAACTTTTGAACATCAAGCTTAGCCCTAGTCTATTTAACAGTACAGCATCGCATGCTGCCATGTATTTCCCTGTGGTCATGGCATCTTTTGTCCTCTTGATGCTAGGTGAGCACCTGGTGTCTCATCACACACCTGCATTTCTGGGCCATGCCCACACCCACAATGAAATAATTCTGCTTATTCCCTGGAGAATGGATAGTCTAATAAGATTGAATTCCTTCATTTTGTGAATCTCAAATCTCTAAATTCTTTACACATTTGGAACAGGCTATATGTTTAAATTGCTATAGAGTTAAAGATAACACTTTTTACATAATTATCCTTTGATATCTTCTATATCTGTTTTTGTAATGAAAAAGAAAAGAAAAAAATAAACAATAAAATAATCACTGCTTTACAGGCATGTTTGCAACAGAGAATTTGTGATTTACTAAAAACAAATAAATAAAAACTTTTAAAAAGCTGAAAACATAATAATTTAAGGTGAAAATTATATTGTTTTTCCAAAATAGTATTTCCCTATACATGTTTATTGATCATCCATAATGGTGATAAACAAATGATTAAATTAAAACAGGTAATTCTGCTTTTATTAGTCATCAAAAATGTTAAAGGCTGAAATGTAAATTCCCTTTGTACTTGGGCACACAAAACTTAATCCAAATGCTTGCACTTGTATATTCTGGGTACCTGTTAAATCGAGACATTTGTAAAAAAAAAATGTATATATGTATATGTGTGTGTGTGTGTATTTTGTTCTAAGGACCAAACTGTGCTCTATCAGACTGTAACTCTGCAAATGGTTGGAGAAGGGTGGGTGACTACATTTTTCTCAAGCTTTGTGAAGAAATTTGATCTAGATTCATATTTAAATCAATTGTTATTGTCATGTCCCTCAAAATTTGATCAGCCAAGGCAAAATTTTAACATAAAGAGTGATAATGAGATAGAATTGAAACTTAAATGCACTAAGAAGAATACAAAAGGCAGAATAATTAAGTTAAATTTATATATTTAAATTTTGGACATGTGCCATTACTTCACAGATCCTGTGCTTGTATAGAACTAGACAAACTGCTTTCCTTGTCTGCCATTCTTTCTAGGATGATGACAACAGGAAGCTATTGGAAGTTGGGTTTGATCATCTTGAGAAAAGGAACCCTGGAAGGTTAGATGACTCACAGAAAAGGGGAGGTGAGCCATATATGCTCTTGAAATAAATTTCAAAAACTGGTTACTATTGGAGAGAGGAGGGAAAATGATCTTGAGCTTGGGTTGGACAGGAATATAGTCACTTGCCCTGCCTCCTTAGTGAGACACATAAGGGAGTGAAGGATGATCTGGTGAAGGAAGCCCTCAGCAGTTGACCAGGCTCTGGAGATGCTGGCAGAGGGGAAGATTCAGAGAAAAGGTAAATACTCAAAGAGATCTTGCTGATGAATGAGCATAATTTCCAAAGGCCAAAGAAAAATATTTTCAGTAATTGTGAACATTAAAAAAATAGGGTAAATAAAGTAAGTATGCAGAGCTCTGTGGAGATAGATTGAGGTATTTTCAGGCTGTGAGCTGATAAGCTCTTCAAGGCAGGTTGGTGGACATGGGGAAGCTTAAAGAGGGTGGTTTTTGAACAGCAGGCATTTCTCCAAAGACTGTTTCACCTTTGGCTTCCCTGTATGAGAGTGAAAATCATGATGTTCACATCAAAGGGATCTTCTGTCTTCCCCCTCCCCTGCAAACAGAAGCCATTTGGCTTCCCCCTCAGGTATCTTTCTTTCACAACCTCTGGCAAATCCTCTTGGCCCCAACTCCCAAATATACTTAGAATCTGACAGTATAAGAACACTTCCATTTCCACCAGCATTTAATTCTAGGCTAGATGATAGATCTCACCAATTAAAGCTAAATTTCTTCTAGTTGCCTAGAAAGACCCACAAATTCTAACCATACACCTTGTCTGTTCTGAGACATCACTTCTGTATTTATGGAGAATTTCTTGTCATTCTTTTGCTATTTGAAGGAGTCTAATTTGCACAATCACATATGCATCTGAAAATATTGGGGCTTTTACTTCAGTCTCATAAATAATGAGGAATGGGATTACTGGCACTAGATTTATATGCATTTGCATTTTGGAAACAAAACAAAACAAAACAAGGAGCTTATTATATCATAAAAAAATAAAAATGTGCACAATGCCTTTCCCCCCTTAACTGTAATAGCCATTTGACAGATATTACTTAAAATTTTCCCAGTGTCATAAGCAGAGTGTCCAATGCTATTTATTTTTGATGTTCCTGTACACTGATTTCTACTTTAAGTGAAAAAGGAGTTATCCTCTGTGAATCATACATTTCTGTGTATATTGCTGATGTTTCTATTCCATATGATTATTTATATGTTTGTCTGTCCCTTTGTAAGAGATCTTTATTTATAATTCATACTAACACATCATATGAGTTACAATTTTTCTCAATTTCTTTATTTATAATGATTTAATGACATTTGAAAATTTGTATTTTCAACCCATTTAAGATGAGTTACATGTGGAATAGCATTAATGTCCATATATTTCCCTTCCAAATGGATAATATTAAAATACCATGTAATTGAATTCTTATTAAATCAAATATAAACCAATATCAACTTTAGAATTCAACTGGGCACAATTACCTGGCTTATTTGACACAATAGCCTAACCACCACAATTTGCAAAGCAATTACTAAGAAATTTTTAAAAATCTACTAAATAGGAAAGAATTTTGAGAACAATTCAAAGAAATTAACTAGCTAATAATGCTAAAAACATAGTAATGCATATTACACAACATCATAATTCTAATTTTTTCAGAAATATTTGGTGAATAGCATCACTACATGATATTATAATTCAAGTTTGTATTTATTTCCAGTTATTTAGTTACATATAATGCAGGAGTAATTAAGAATTAGGTCCTATTTGGAAATACCTGATTTTATGATTATATGCAGTATATCTATAATTTCATATCAAGAGGGAGAAAAGATTTTCACTTATATGCAACAAAAATCATATTCTTTCAATGTAAACAGTAGTATAAAGAATATGAAGAAATAAGACTAAAAGCTTTGGGAAAAAAACCACCCTATTTATTGCATTCTTTTTAACCTAACTTGACAAAGAAACCACCCAGGTACTAGTGAGGTATTTTGTTTCTATTCTGTGATATTAGATATCTGAATATTTCGTCATACATATTTCATATGAACACATAATTTTAATCACATTTAGGTTAATTTTAACTCATTCTCAAAAAACTGTTCTTATAATGGCAATATTTAGCTTTGACCTTGAATTCAGTCAAATACTGATTTTACAATGGGTTATATGCATTAATTGTTAGAAATGATGATAAAATATTGATCTTTTGAAATGTCATCTTGCAATACTATACATTTTCCTTTTAAATGATTGATGATTTTAAAATTTCTGCCTTGAAATCATTTATATCTTTTCATCTGAATGTATTCTCCTATTATATTTTCACTACCTACAAAAGTTCTGTGCTGAAATAAATATTTGGCTATTATATTAAACAAGAAATGAAGTAGATCATGCTTTAAACAGTTTTTGAAATAATATTCAGAATTTGAAAATATAATTTAAAATATTTTAATAAGTGAAGAAAAAAATAATTGTACCTCAAGGTTTTCTTGATTCGAACTGATTTTTCCACAATTGCATTTTTAATTTTTAATTTTTCTCTTCCTTGGTGTTATTAAATTCTTTTATATTGTTGTCACTTTTCATACTATATCAAGAAAATTTCTTGTTTTTTTATACGTGTCAATGCTTCTCCAAAATTTTGTTTAGAACTGTTAAAAAAAAAACAAACCAAAGCAACAAATTTCTCATTGTGTAAGAACCCTACTGTATTTGGGGAAAGTTGGAGGATGATGGATTCCTCCAGGTTCTTGGCTATGTTACATAAGAGAATTCAATAACATGTTTTGTCAGGTCAGTAGTTTATTGAAAAACAGGATTTTTCACCTGAGCCTGCAGGTTTTTCTGGCAGGTCTTAAGACTCATCTTTCCTTTTCCTAAACTAGTGTGCCTCACTATTATTAAAATGTTGTACTTGGAATCTAAAATGCTATGTATCATATGTTATAAAATTCATTGAAATATTAAAAAAAAATATTCACAAGCAACGTGAAAATGAAGTTTGGCTATGCAGATTTGGAAAAAGAATGAATGGGATTTATGTAAATGGAAGCAGATTGTGGCTTAAACTAAAGATTTATTGAAAATGAAAATATTCAATTAAAATAGTTAATGAGCTGAAAGAGAGACATGATAAATAAATCAGGATCATTGCACAGAGGAAAAGGAAATGAAATTTCCCATCTGCACACATGCAATGTACAAGTTCAGGAATATGGAAAATAAAAAGAAATAAAGAGAAGCAAAAAGTAATGTTTTATTACCAATGACTGACATTTTCTTATCAGATATATACAAAAGAATCTATAAATCATGGGCCAAATATCTTTCATTTACCCTTTCAGGTACACTGTTTTCTTACTCTACTTTGCTTTGATTATTGGACTATACTTCTTGAATTATATCAGTCTGTAAACTGCTCTGGCTTTCTCTCTCCTAATTTTATTTATTTTTTCTCCTCAAACTACTTCTTCCTCTACCATTTCAGGTCTAAAAATGTAAGTGGCTACCTGCTGTTACAAGTAGCAGCTTTGTAAGTACCTGCTTCAGCAGAGTGAGATGGTAGACATTATAACAAAAAACATCGATATGGGTATGGCCAAAATTCCAGTATGGCATAGCTATGCACAAGCCAAACTATACACATGCAATTTAAAGATTCATGAAAATTGAAAGATATAAATGGCAATCAGGTATGGTCAGGCCATTTAAAAGGGACCCAAGTCACTTATATCAATGAAGATGAAAATATTTGTAACTACATAAGTAAAAAAATCTGTTGAGAAATTCACTTAAAAATAGGAACTTGAGAGCTATAAGTGAACTTGACAAAGGTTCTGGAAAAAATTGCCAAGCATGTGTAGAGTATCAGGAAAGTATAAAATGTGGACAAAAATTATGGCATACAGAAGACAGGATAATATTATATAAGGTGTCTCATTTAGGGTTCTGGTTTCATATTATCACCCCATAAATTATTTATTAAATAGAAAGTGGAAAAGAGTAACTTTACAGTTGAGGAAATTGTAAGACACCCTCTTAACAAACTGATCAAAGTTAATAGACCCAATTTTAGAACATATTGATATCTTGCACCTCCTTATTAGGTAGGTACACATCTACAGTATTTCCAAATGTGCATAAACTGATTGTAACCACCAGGAAACCTCACATAAATCTAAATTGATGGACATTCTACAAGATAAATGGCCTTCACTTTTCAAAATGTCATTGATGAAAAACAGAGAAAATTTATTTAAAAGATACATGAACTATGTAATTGTGTATTTGATCTTAGAATGTAGGTTGGCATAGAAATAGATAGAGCTATAAAGGAATAGATAATTATACATAGAAAGGCATTATTGAGAAATTTTACATTTTCATTCAATATAAAAAGTAGATTAAAACAGTGGATCTATAGTATATAACTAATTTTGTGTTGTTATGAGATTTTGTTTTATGTAGATGTAGGCTGCTTTTAAACTTTTATTTAATCTTACTATTTATTTAAATGCTGATGGGCTTTTTCTTTGAATAATATGCAAATACTTTCATACTTCTTCAAACTTTCTGCTTTTAAATGAATACTATGATATTAAGATTCCTAAACTTGAAATTTGGTGGGGAAGGAGGCTGTGAATCCTTGAAAGTTTGTTCTGTTCTGACCTCTTCCAATAAGACATGAATACTTATTGTCTTCACAGTGAAAAATAGTTGAATAATATTTTCAATCATTTTTATTCTGGGTTCACAGTATTGCACTCTGCCTCATTTCCACTGTCAGAAAAAGAATCTATATTTTATCCATTTTCTGTATTTATTTTGGGAGAGCTAGTCTGGCACTATGATATAATTTATATTGCTATATCTATTTTATTGTCTTGTATTAGTAAAAGGTGTGGCATGCATTAGACAAAGCAAAATACAAATGAAGTTAAGCAAAACATAATTTTGGTTACAATGATAGATTTAAATACACATTTATCTCTACTTCCTCAACAAATACAATTAAATGATGGTGAAATTTTACACACATGAAGATGAAAAAGAGAAAAGAGGGCACAATACAGGGAAAACATCAGGTACTTTGTGTAAGAGTGTTCCTACAAAAAGGGATTCAAACTCTCAAACTCCACATCTGTTCTCAACAACAGCAATGAAGAAACTACTACCCTCCTGAAGGAAGTAGTAGAGTGTAGAGGCTACAGGGATTGAAGAAGTGATGCATCAGCCTGGAGCCAAAGATACCATAAAAAATGGAGGTGGGGATGAGAGGTATATATTTAAATAAGGATATTCAGTGAAAATAGATATTATACAATGTGAAGTCCTTTATTATTCTCATGATCTTTCACAGTATGCTGGTGGCCAACCTACACTCAACTGGGAAAACATTGTGGTTTTCTTTTAGGAGTAATTGGCCCTTTAAAATGTCCACATCTCTTTTCAATTAAGTACAGGTGTTGACAAGCATAGTCCATGCACATTGCACTTCTAATACAATGCCTCTTAATTATGAATGTGCAGCAGAAGATCAACAAGTGTTTGTAGGTAGTCTCTGACATAAAGACAGAAACCATAAGAGTCATAATATTTGCAGGAATAAAAGAAACACTGGAGAAAGCTGAAGCATTGCAGGGAATAGATGGAAAAATCTAAAAAGAAAACACATAGTGAACCCTCATAGGGAAAAAAAAAAGAGGAGATTCCTTCCAAATGGTACTGGCAAAAAATACCTCAGAAAAATATAGCTCTTAATATTTGAAAATATTCTAAAAGGAATAAAATTGTGCCAAAGAATTGTTGGAAGAATATTTGAGGTAGACTCTCTAAAGAGTAAAGAAAGTACCAAAGAGATTGAAAATTCAAGACAAATGATAGGAAAAAATATCA
>JAQZBX010061927.1:0-17003 GCA_029593785.1 Cabassous unicinctus
AGTTATAAACACTATGATATGCTTTCACCTTTTCTATTCATTTCCAAAGATTAACAAACAACCTTTTTACCAGTTCTGCAGATTAACCATCAGCTTTCCATTCTCTACCCTCCTTCTATTTTCTGGTGACCTATATTCTAATTATTAATTCCATGAGTTTACACAATATATTTAGTTCATAATAATGCAATCATACAGTATTTGTCCTTTTGTGTCTGGCTTCCTTCATTCAACATAATGTCCTCCAAGTTCATCCATGTTGTCACATGCTTCATGACTTCATTTCTTCTTACAGCTGAATAATATTCCATCGTGTGCATACACCATGGTTTGTTTATCCATTCATCGGTTGATGAACACCGAGTTATTTCCACCTTTTAGCAATTGTGAATAATGCCGCTCTGAACATCAGTGTGCAGATGTCTGTTCATGCCCCCAGTCCCTGTACTTCTGGGTTTATACCTAGTAATGGTATTGCAGGGTCATGTGGCAAATCTATATTCAACTTCCTTAGAAACTGCCAAACAGTCCTCCATAGTGGCTGTACCATTCTGCATTCCCACCAACAGTGAAGAAGTGTTCCTGTGTCTCCACATCCTCTCCAACACTTGTAGTTTTCTGTCTTTTTAATACTGGCCATTCTTATAGGTGTGAAATGATATCTCATTGCAGCTTTCATTTGCATTTACCGAATCGCTAGTGATGTTGAACAATTTTTTCATGTGTTTTTTTGCCATTTGTATTTCTTCTTTAGACAAATGTCTGTTCAAGTTTTTGCCCATTTTTTATTCAGGTAGTTTATCTTTTTATTGTTGAGTTGTAGCATCTCTTTATATAATATGTATATTAAACCCTTATTGGATATGTGATTTCCAAATATTTTCTCCCATTGAATCAGCCACTTTTTGACAAAGTCCTTTGAGGTGAAAAGTGTTTAATTTTGAGGAGGTCCCACTTATCTATTTTTTCTTTTGTTGCTTGTGCTTTGGGTGTAAAATCCAAGAAACTTCCACCTACCAAAAGATCTTGAAGATGTTAAGAACTTTTATTAAGAATATTAGAACATTTTTGTTTACCTGGATTCTTTTTTATTAAAATTAAATTGTGTTGAGGAATTCACTTTTTACTTGTATACACCTATGGAAGTTAATGCCATTATGTTACTTTTATAGTGAGCAAACCAGATTTCCATTTTTAAAGTGATAACCAATAGATTCTTACAAACCACATAGGGGAGAAATCGACATGCTCCTAAAGGACTAATGCCTAATCTAAATTAGACATAGGGGGAATATTTTGTCCAAATATGTCCAAAAATACCGTGTCTGCTCCTTTTAATACTTGATTTCATTGGGTTTTGGGTTCTGTGGTATGAGCTAAAAATAAGACCAGGGGTCTAAGGATAAGTAACTATCTTTCCCACCAATCACAATTTTTGCAATTAATTTATATAATTGGATTAATGTGAGGGGGGAATGTCACATGGCTATTTAGATATAAGTCACTGAACACATGCTTCATAAGATTTAAAAGGATGTAGATTAAAAGAAAAATTGGACTGTGATGGACATATAAACTATTCAATTCTTCATCAAAACATATCTCCTAATACAAGGTACTTGTTAAATATTTACCTACTTAGTTTATAGAATATATTTAGTTCCTTTGGAATTCATCAGATGATTAATATACAGGATTAACTAGATACTTTTTGACTGTACATAGAGATCTGTATAATCATAGACATGTCATTTTAGGGAACTCCATATGGAATTAAATTGGCATCAGTTTTAAATAGGACTAAAAACTCTGAATAAAACTCTACAGATAATAAAAAAATAGTTAATCAAAAGATGATTAAGCATCTTGGCTTTAAGAAATTTGTCTTGATGTTTTTTAATAAAGGCAACAGAATTAGATTCGAGTAAAGAAGAATAATTTTTGGCTTTGTTGTATTGTAATTTTTCATTTGTTTGCTTGTTTGATTTCTTAAACCAAGTCAGAGTGTTAGGCCAGAAGAAAAATAGACAGTTCTATGAATTTGGGGAAGGACACACAAAAAATAGTGCTTCTTGTTCACTTGTGTATACATCTAAATGAGAATGCTCAGTCTTTCAAATATATATTTTAATAAATGCATAAAGAATGAAATGTAATTCATCAATGCTATTTTTTCTATGTTGATTCTCTATTCATATTATTTATTACATCTCAAACTGCTTAAAATATGCATAGTGTTTACTAATAACTCTTCTGGGAATCATATTCACCCACTTTGGAACTTTTTTATCCTATCAATTCTATAAAACAAATTATAAGCTACAACAAATGCATACATCCTTATAACATCCAGTTAAAGGGGGAAAACTCTTCAAGTGGTATTAAAATGGCTACTCTGAGGTTACACACTGAGTTTCTATATGAAAGAAGAATACTTTTTGTTCAGAGGGCAAATTTCTTTCTTGTGACTCCAAGCAATTTTAAGGATTTCAATTTTCAAAATATTTTTTTGTTAGTAATATTGGTTGGTGGTGATTATTTTAGTTCACATGTTACCTGATAGAGAAAAACAACCATACTAAAGATAATATACCTGTTTTGAGAAAGAGATCAGTTTGCTAAAGGGTTTCCTTAAAAAAACTCAATACTCAAACAATATGTACCTTTGAATTGATAGTTGGTTCTTAAAATAAGTATTTACTGATTTTAAAAAAAAGTAGGGCAAATATTCAAATATGTAAATCAAGTGAAGTAAATGACAGACTGAAGATGAGACTTTATATCAAATTCTGATTTCTTATGGCTTCTGGTTGTTTAGGTTTAGGGATTGCAGAACTTTATTTTGAAACATTTACTAAGGAAATTTAAGATCTTTATTAAGATTTCTTTTTTTTTTTTTTTAAATAGATGTTTACAGCTATAAATTTCCCTCTTTTAATGCTTAGCTACATCCCATAAGTTTTGAGTTGCTGCGTTTTCATTTTCATTCACTTGAAAGTAATTTTAGATTTCCCTTGTGTTTTCCTCTTTGATCCACTGTTTATTTAGAAATATGTTGTTTAATTTCCACATATTTGTGAGTTTCCCAGATTTCATTCTATTATTGATTTCTAATTTCATTCCATTGTGGTTGGAAAACATCCTTATGATTTCAATCTTTTAATATTTCTTATAGATTGCTTATGGCCTAGCATATGGTCTGTCCTGGAAGAATGTTCCATGTGCACTGGGAAAAATGTGCTTTCTGGTACATTGGGATGGATTGTTCTATATGTATCACTTAGGTATAGTTTGTTTCTAATGATGTTCAAGTCTTCTATTTCCTTGTTGATCTTCTGCCTAGTTGTTTTATCCATTATTGAGAGTGGGGTATTAAAGTCTCCAATTATTATTATTAAATTCTCTATTTCTCTCTTCCATTTATATTTTATTAATATGGACACTCCAATTCTTTTATAGTTGATTTTGCATGGCATAACTTTTTCCATCCTTATACTTTGACTCCATTTATATCTTTGAATCAAGTTGTACTTCTGGTAGATGCTTTTAGTTGAATCTTTATTTTTACTCCAACATGACATTTCTATATTATGATTGGATTATTAAATCCATTCAAATTTGATGTTATTATTGATATGTATAGATTTACATCTGTCATTTTGCCATAGGTTTTCTATATGTGTCATGTCTTTTTTGTTTTTTTACTCCTCCTTTATTGCCTTCTTTTGTATTAAGCAGATATTTTCTAGTGTGAAGTTTAAAGATGGAGAAAGATGGAAAGTTAGTTTCAGTAATATAATATCAGTTATGAAAGTTGCCAGATCTGCTACAGCTAGAGTTAGTACAAGACTAGAGCATCAGGTTCAATTTGATAAAGGGTCAGAAAATTATGTTGATGAGGAAAACATGCTGATCTTCAAAAGAGTTTTAAAAAATATATATTCAAGGGGAAGAGACTTAATATTTTTTATATTAAGGCAGTTACTGAAGAGGCACCGGAATCAAAGATAACACCTTGGCTTTGGGATGTGGAATTTGCTAAACAGTTAGCTACAATCAAGCAACAGCCCTTTCAGAATGGTTTTGAAGAGATGCTTCAGTTAACAAAAGAGGGGAAACTGTGGGAGTTCCCAATTAACAATGGAGTAGGTTTCAATGATGATGGTTCAGAATTTCATGAACATGTGTTTCTGGATAAATACATGAAGGATTTTCCAAAACAAGAGCTAATTCACTGCTTCATGGACTGCTCTACTAACCCACTCGGGGGTGGCCTTGAAAGAAAGCACTGAGGAGAAATCTTCCAAATGTTTGACTGTTTCTGTTACCCGATATACAATCTAACAATTCCCCTTTTAATCATATTCAGATATATATTTTAGTGCTGTTAATTGCATTAGCAATGTTGTTCTATGATTACCACCATTTATTATCAAAACATTTCCAACATTCCAAAAAGGAACACTATACATTTTAAGCCTTAACTTCCCATTCCATATCTCCTCCCTGTCCTCTGATATCCCATATTCTAGATTTTGACTGTATGAGTGTACTTATTCTAATTGTTTCAAATCAGTGAGACTTATTTCACTCAACATGATGTCTTCTAGGTTCATCTATGTTGTCACATGTATCAGGACTTCATTCATTTTTTATAACTGAATAGTAGTCCAATGCATGTATGTACCACATTTTATTTATCCATTCATTAGCTGATTGACACTTAGGTTGATTCCATCTTTTGGCAATTGTGAATAATGCCACTATGAACATCAGTGTGCAAATATATGTTACTTTCAATTCTTTTGTGTATATAGTAATAGGATTGTCATGTCATGTGGTCATTCTATAATTAGCTTTCTGAGGAACCACCAAATTGTCTTCCACAGAGGCAGTACCATTTTACATTGCCAACAGCATGAATGAGTGTTCCTCTTTCTCTGCATGCTCTCCAATACTTGTTCTCTTCTGCTTTTTTTTTTAATAGCAGCTGTTCTAATAGGTGTGAAATGGTATCTCATTACAGTTTCGATTTGCATTTCCCTGATGACTAATGATGTTGAACATCTTTTCATGGGCTTTCTGGCCATTTGTATATCTTCTTTGGAGTTATGTTTTGCCCATTTTAAAATTGTGTCATTTGTCTTTTTGACATCCCATTTATCTATTTTTTCTTTTGTTGCTTGTGTTTTGGGTATAAAGTCTAAGAAACCATTGCCTTACACAAGGTCCTAAAGATGCTTCCTGTGATGGTTTGGCTCATTTGTCAACTTGGCCAAGTAACGGTGCCTGGTTGTTTGGTCAAGCAAGCACTGGCCTAATTGAAACCTGAAGACATTGCATGGATTTAAATCATTAGTAAGTTGATTGCTATGGATGATTACATCTACAATCAACTAAGAAGATTGCCTTCAACAACGACAGACATCTCATCCAATCAATTGAAGGCCTTAAAAGGAGAAGTGATGATTTCAGCAGTCAGAGGGAAGAATTCCCATCTCTACTTCAGCCAGCCAGCCTCTCCTGGAGAATACATTGAAAATCTCCATCAGAATTCCCAGTGTGCAGCCTGCCCTACAGAATTTGGGCTCATGCATCCCATCAGTTGCAAGGATAATTTTATAAAAGCTCATAATATTTACAGCTATCTCCTGTCAGTTCTGTTTCCCTAGAGAACTCTGACTGATACAGCTTTGTACCAGGAGTGATTCTCGAGAAACAGAATCTTAAAAATTGGATTTAGGAATTAGTTCTTGGGATTTTGCAATTGGCTCTCTACTCTGACTAGATTCAAAAGCACTAATGACTCTATATCCATTCCAATGATTGTCTATGGCATGAGTTGGCAATAGAGATGTGCAAATATCACCACTGGATATGGCTACTCTCATGCTTATAAGAGGCAGGGCTCTGGGTGAGAGTGTTTTTAATACCTTAACAGAGTTTTGTGGAGTTAAAGGTATAATGATGGTTCTTCCTACATATGCTGGATACAGTTATAAAAGAAAGGGATGAGCTGAAGCCTTCAAATTTGCAACTTAATCACCTCATGAAGGATGTGAAAGTTTCTCTGTGTGCCCTGAAAGAAAATCTTGTTTTGTGTAGCTTCAGGCTTGAGACCTCTGGAAACCAGACCCAGAGACTCATTGTGCAAGCAGCAGATTTACATCAGAAACTAAAATAACATTGTAGGGTGTCTGCTGTTAAAGTGAGGTTATTAATTAGAAAGGGATGGGATCCTGAAAATTGGAATGGAGACTTATGGGTTTATTTTAATGGCAGTGGGGACATTGAAACCCAAAATTCTGTTGAGTCTTTGCCAGATTAAACTGTAATCGTCTGTCCTGAGGAAACAGCCACCCGACCTCCTGCCTACACTGTAGAAACAGCTTCCCAACCTCCAGTCTGCCCTAGGGAGTCTGCTGTCCAACCCCCACCTGAAGAGATTAATCTTCTTTCATCAGATGAAACTGAAAAGGAATGCCCTAGGGTAATTGGCTTGCAAGAAACTTCTATTCTTTCTTATTACCCACCACCATACCACTCTTTTCTTCCAAACTTCTAACTAGACTAAAGTCCCAACAGGCCCCAAAGGGTGAGGTCCAAAGTGTGACCCATGAGGAAGTAAGTTATACTTTAAAGAACTGCATGAGTTTTCCAATTTATATAGACAGAAATCAGGGAATATATGTTGGAATGGATATTAAGGGTGTGGGATAATGGTGAAAGGAATATAAAGTTAGATAAGCCTGAATTTATTGATTTGGAACAACTAAACAGAGATTCTAGATCCAGTGTTGTTGCTTGAGTGGTTAGAAAGTCATAACAGTTTGCTCAGATGGCTGTCTGAAACATGGACCAAAAGATAGCTGATATTATCTGAGGTAGAAATGTCAGAACTGCCCTGATATATTGTAGATGAGATGATCAAAAGGCTTAGAGAGATTGGAATGCCAGAGTGGATTTATCATGTAAGACCTGCTCCCTTACCCAAGGAATATCCAAAGGACACCTTTCACCAGGACTGTGAGGAACAAATTTGTGAGACTAACTCCATCTTCCCTGAAGAGCTCTGTCATTGCTCTTCTCTGTAGATAAAATATTATCTTGGGAACTGCTGTTAATGAACTAGGATCCTTAAATACAATGGGATGATCAGATCCTGGTTTGGCAGAAGCCAAGTGGCAGCATTTAATCATCAGAGACAAAGTGGGCATGGCTACCACAACAAATAGCAGACTCAAAGCAATAATCAAAATAATCTGAGTCACAGAATGTACGGCATTGATTGATCGATCATGGGATACCTAGAAGTAAAATAGATGGACAGTCTATTAAATTCCTACTTGATCTGTAAAAGTAGAAGTGTTCTAGGTCAAGTTCTCAAAAGTCTAACTTGAATTACAGAAATGGGGTCATACCACTTTAATCAATTTCCAGACTTGAGACAGTTTTTATACTCAGAGCCCCTTGAATGAGGAGTCTCCTTGGGGAAAGATCCTGTTACACTGCTAAATATTTATGCTGCTAATCTTCCTCCAAGCCTTTCCCAAAAAGACCTACACCCTTTTACCAGGGTAACTGTGCACTGGGGAAAAGGAAATGATCAGACATATCAGAGATTATTAGACACTGGCTCAGAAGTGATATTAATTCCAGGAGACCCAAAATGTCACTGTGGCCTACCAGTCAGATTAGGGGTTTATGGAAGTCAGGTGATCAATGGAGTTTCAGCTCAAATCCATCTCCCAGTGGGTCCAGTGGATTCCTGGACCTATTCTGTGGCTATTTCCCCAGTTCCAGGATGCATAATTGGAATAGACATACTCAGCAATTGGCAGAATCCCCACATTGGTCCCCAGACTTGTGGAGTGAGGGTTATTATGGTAGGAAAGGCCAAGCAGAAGCCACTAAAACTGCCCCTACCTAGCAAAAGAGTAAATCAAAAGCAATATTGCATTCTTGGAGGTATTGCAGAGATCAGTGCCACTATCAAGGACTTGAAGGAGGCAGAGGTGGTGGGTCCCACCACATCCCCGTTCAACTCTCCTATTTGGCCAGTGCAGAAAACAAATGGATCTTTCAGGATCTTGGAAGATGGCAGGGGATTATCATAAACTTAATCACATGGTGACTCCAATTGCAGCAGCTGTTCCAGATGTGATATCATTGCTTGAGCAATCAGCACATCCCCTGGTACTTGGTATGCAGCTATTGATCTGGAGAATGCTTTTTCCTCAATTGCTATTAGTAAAGACCAAGAGAAACAGTTTGCTTTCAGCTGGCAAAGCCAGCAATATACCTTCACTGCCCTACCTCAGTGGTATATCAACTCTCCAACCCTATGTCATAATGTTGTCCGTAGGGACCTTGATCATCTCTTCCTCCTGCAAGACATCATATTGGCCTATTATATGATGTCATATAATAGTTGTTTGGATGTAGCATGCAAGAAGTAGCAACTACTCTAAACTATTGGTAAGGCATTTGTATGTCAGAGGATGAGAGAGAAATCCAGCAAAAGTACAGGAGTCTTCCACCTCAGTAAAAATACTAGGTGACTAGTGGTGTGGAGCATTTTGAGATATACTTCCTAAAGAGAAAGATAAAATCCCTGAAGGACAGTGGTGAGGGGAAATCCTCTCAGTTTGAGCAGTGCACCTGGTTATTCATTTTGCTTAGAAGGAAAACTGGCCAGAGGTGCATTTGTAGAGATTCATGTGCTGTCACCCGTGGTTTTGTTGGATAATCAGGAACTTGGAAGGAAAATTATTGGAAAACTGGTGACAAAGAAGTCTGAGGAAGAGGTATGTGGACAGATCTTTCTGAGTGGGCAAAACCCATGAAGATATTTGTGTCCCATGTGAATGCTTTCCAGAGGGTGAGTGTAGCAGAGGAAGATTTTAATAATCAACTGGATAAGATGATTTGTTCTGTGGCTACCAGTAAGCTTCTTTCTCCAACCACTCCTGTCATTGCCCAAAAGGCTCCAGAACACAGTGACCATGATGGTAGGGAAGGAGGTTATGAATGGGCTTAGCAACATGGACTTCCCCATGCCAGGCTGACCTGGCTACAGCCACTGCTGAGTGCCAAATCTGCTAACAGCAGAGATCCATACTCAGCCCCCGATATGGCACCATTCCCAGAGGTGATCATCCTGCTACCTGGTGGAAGGTTGATTACATTGAACCACTTCCACCATGGAAGGGACAGTGATTTGTTCAAATTGGAATAGACACATGTTCTGGATATGGGTTTGCCTTCCATGCATACAGTGCTTCTGTAAAAATGACCATACATGGATTTATAGAATGCCTTATCCACAATTATGATATTCTACACAGCATTGCTTCTGATCAAGGAAGCCACTTCACAACAAATAATGTGCAGGAATGGGCACAGGCTCCTGATTCCACTGGTCTTACCATCTTCCCCATCATCCTGAAGCAACTGGAATGATAGAAGAGTGGAATGGCCTTTTGAAGACTCATGCACAGCAACCAACTAGATGGCAATACCTTGCAGGGCTGGGGCAATGTTCTCCAGGAGGCTGTGTATGCTCTAAATCAGAATCCACCCTTATAATGCAGTTTCTGCCATTGCCACTTTCCACATGTCCAGGAATCAAGGGGTGGAGATGGGAGTGCCACCGCTCACTATCACCCTAGTGATCCACTAGAAAAAATTTTGCCTCCTCTTCTTGCCATCTAAGCCTCTGCTGATCTATAGTTATTAGTTCAAAAAGGAGGAGTACTTCCATCAGGAGACATAACAATGATTCCATTGAACTGGAAATTAAGACTGCCATCTGGCCACTTTGGGTTACTCATGCCTCTAAATCAACATGCAAAAAAGGGAATTACTGTACTGGCTGGAGTGATTGATCCTGACTATCAAAGGGAAATAGGACTGCAACAATGGAGGTAAAGAAGAATTTTCCTGGAATTCAGGAGATTCCTTAGAGCATCTCTTGTACTACCTTGTCCCATAATCAAATCAATGGAAAACTGCAACAACCCATTCCAGGCAGACCTACCAATGCCCCAGAAATGTCAGGAATGAAGGTTTGGGTCACCTTACCAGGCAAAGAATCACATCCAGCTGAGGTGCTTGCTGAGGTACTTGCTTAGGTTAAAGGGAACATGGAATGGGTAGTGGGGAGAATGTAGTGATAAATGTGAACTATAACCATGTGACCAGTTACAGAAATGAGCACTGTAATGGTTATGAATATTTCTTCCTCATTTGTTATGAGTATGTTTGTGTACTTACTTACAAAAAAACCTTTGTTTCCTCCCTATCTTATCTCCTTATCATATGACATAATTTGTATTAGTTTTATGTCATAATATTTAAGTTATAGGACATCAAATTTAAGAAGGAATATTACCCAAGAACTTGGACCCAATTCTGGAAAGATTTAGTGTGTTTCCAGTTGCACTAAGAACGGTTGATTATTGTTAGGTGAAAAATATGTCTCATTTTTATTTAGAGATTGTATTAGTCAGCCAAAGGGGTGCTGATGCAAAATACCAGAAATCTGTTGGCTTTTATAAAGGGTATTTATTTGGAGTAGAAACTTACAGTTACCAGGCCATAAAGCATAAGTTATTTCCCTCACCAAAGTCTGCTGCCATGTGTTGAAGTATGATGGCTGCCAATGTCTGCAAGGGTTCAGGCTTGCTGAGTTCCTCTCTTCCTGGGGCTTGTTTCTCTCTGGGCTCAGCTGCTCTGGACTCTCCACAAGGCCAGCTGTAGACTATCAGGTGAATGGCTCATCTCTCTTCCCATGGCCTCTGCCTGTGTTTAATGGAGACTTCTCACTTTCCTCACTTATCTGCTTCTCTGTGTGTTTACTTCCTGGGCTCCAGGATCAAAACTCCAACTAACTCCTCTGCCATGTCATTTTCTCTGTGATCCCCCGCCCACCAAGGGGCGGGGACTAAACATCCTAATGACATTGCCCAATCAAAACCTTAATCATTATTTAATCAAGTAAAAGTGAAATCTCTGAATCCAATATAATCTAATATGCCCAGAGGGAGGGACCAGTTTATGAATTCCAAAATTCTATTTTTGGAATTCATAAACAGCAAAGTGCTACACTCCACCCTCTGAATTCCAAAAAGACATTACAATATTAAAAACAACAACAACAACAAAAAAAAACACACGTTAAATCAGTACAATGCTAAATACAGAATCATATCACAATCAATTTAAAGAAATACAGTTTGCTTTGGGGCAAAGTCCAGTCTGGCTGCAGACCTCTGAAACTTATAAAAACATGTATCTGCTTCCAATACACAAATGGACAGATAAAGGATAAACATTTTCATTAGCATAAAGAGAATTTGGGAGGGAACCATGAGCCACAGGTCCTCTAAAGTTTAGTAAACCTGCAGGGCATCCTCCATTCGATTTCAAAGTCTAAGAGTCATTCTTAAGAAGATGGGCTCTTCTCCTTGGGGCCACATGGGGACCCACCCTTTCCACAGGCTTGCTCAATGGCCATTTTCTTGGTTTCACCCTCATCAAGCATCTGGGTGGTGGCCAAGCTCCAGACCTCACCCTCCAAGAGCATTGGTGTGATTGCCACACTTTACTCAATCTTTGGGTTAGAGTCTTAACTTCCCTAGTACAGTGAAGCGAAGACAACATCCTCCCTAACCTTTGGCATACAGGCTCAACTCTCTCAGAAAAATGAGTTGACCACCTGGCCTTCCCTAATCCATGGGGGACAGATCCACCCCTCTCAGACTTAACGGGGTGGTGACCTTAACCTCCCTAATCCTTGAGGAATGTTCCTCACCCTCTTTGTACCCTGGGGCAGCAAAACTCTCCCCAAACATTGGGTAGGAACATCCACCTTCTTCAACTGCCAGGGCAAAATCACCCTCTCTATACACATGGGTGGGTTCCTCTCTTTGCCCAAGGTGATGTCTTAATTCCAGATCTCAGCTTCTATGGTTTTCCTCTTAAAGCTGTTTCTCCTTCAGTCTCTCCTTTCCATGTCCCTTTTATTCCAAGCTGACAGTGATTTTGTTTATACAGCTTTCTCAAAAAGATTGTTGGTTTAGCATGCATGAAGCAGGGGTCCAAGCCATCAGACAGTAAGACTTTCCACAAGTCTTTCCTAGATAACTGCATCTTCAATCCTGATATATAAGTTCCAAGTTTAGTTGTCCTCAAATGAGGCACTATCATCTGGGAGCTTGATTTCCAGAGGCCTGGAATTACCAGAATCAGTTTCTGTTTTCTTTGTGCCCAGAAGTTCAGTCCTCAGCTTATCTCACTCATCTAGCATTTTCTTACAAGCTTCAAGGAGAAGCTAAGCCGCATTCTCTGAGCTTGCTTTGGAAATTCTTCAGGTAAATGCTCAGGCTCACCATTTTCAAATTCTGCCTTCCATAAAACACCAGAAGTTAATGTTGCTAAGTTCTCTGTGAGTTTAAAACACGGATCCCCTTTCTTCCAGTTTCCAATAATAGTTTCATCATTTACTTCTAAGGCCTCATAAAAAGTCTCTTTAGAGTCTATATTACTATCAACAGCCTGTTGAAAGCACTGTAGGTCTTTTCTACCAAGCATCTCACAATTCCTCCACAAAATACCCCTTACCCATTTATAAAACTGATCCAGCATTTTGGTAATTGCAAAAGCACGTCCCCCCTCTCTGGTACCAAATTCTGCATTAGTCAGCCAAAGGGGTGCTGATGCAATATACCAGAACTCTGTTGGCTCTTATAAAGGGTATTTATTTGGGGTAGAAGCTTACAGTTACCAGGCCATAAAGCATAAGTTATTTCCCTCACCAAAGTCTGCTGCCACGTGTTGGAGCTAGATGGCTGCTGATGTTTGCAAGGGTTCAGGCTACCTGGGTTCCTCCCTTCCTGGGGCTTGTTTTTCTCCAGGCTTAGCTGCTCTGCTCTCTCCACAAGACCAGCTGTAGACTATCAGGTGAAAGGCTCATCTCTCTTGTAGAGGCCTCTGCCTATGTTTAATGGAGACTTTTCTCCTTCCTCACTTATCTGCTTCTCCATGTGTTTACTTCCTGTGCTCCAGGATCAAAACTCCAACTAACTCTTCTGCCATGTCATTTTCTCTGTGAGTCCCCACCCAGCAAGGTGGTGGGGATTCAACATCCTACTGACGTGGCCCAATCAAAACCTTAATCATTATTTAATCTGTAAAAGTGAAACCTCTGAATCCAATATAATCTAATATGCCCAGAGGGACAGACCAGTTTACAAACATAATACAATATCTATTTTTGGAATTTATAAATGATACCAAACTGCTACAGAGATTAAGTATGCTTTAAGATGGGAGTTTAAGTATGGTTTAAGATGATGTATATGGCTGCCAAGTTGATAAATTGTAGACTGTGATAGTCAGGCTCATATGTCAGTCAAGTAATCACTGGCCTAATTGTTACAGTGAGGACATTTCATGGGCTTAAATCATTAGTAAGTTAATTGCATCTATGGATGATTACATCTACAATCAACTGAGGAGATAACCTTCAGCAATGAGAGACCTCTCATCCAATCAGTTGAAGACCTTAAAAGGAGAAATGATGATTTCAGCAGTCAGAGGGGAGAATTTTCATCTCTATTTCTGCCAGCCAGCCTCTCCTGAGGAATTCATCAAAAACCTTCATCCGAGTTCCTAGCTTGCAGTCTGCCTTACAGAATTTGGACTCATGCATCCCCACAGTCACATGAGTCCGGTAAATATTCCCACAAACTTCTTTGCAGAAATTCTATAAAATCTCATAATAGTTACAGATATCTCCTTTCAGTTTTGTTTTCCTAGGGAATGCTGACTAATACACTTCCATACACTTTCTTCTACAATTTTGATAGTTCTAATTCTTATATTAAGGTTTTTGATCCATTTTGAGCAGATTTTTGTACATGGTGTGAGATAGGCATCCTCTTTCCTTATTTTTCAAATGGAGATCCAGTTTTCCCAAGCATCATTTGTTGAAGAGACTATTCTTTCCAAATTGATTATGTTTTGCCACCTTGTCTATAATCACTTGGCCATAAATGTAAGGGTTGATTTCTGAGCTCTCAATTGTATTCCATTGGTCTATATGTCTGTCCTTGTGCCAGTACCCTGCTGTTATGATTCTTGTCTTTGTAATAAGTTTTAATAGCAATGTGGCAGTTTGATATAGTTATGAATTCCAAAAATAGATATTGGATTATGCTTGTAAAATGGTCGGTTCCTCTGGGCATGATTAAGTTATGATTAGGGCTTTGATCGGGCCATGTCAGTAGGACATTCAGTCCCTGTCCCTTGGTGGGTGGGGACTCAGAGATAAAACTACATGGTAGAGCAGAGGAGTTAGTTGGAGTTTTGAGTTGGAGTTCTGATGCAGAGTTTTAGTGCTGGGGCCCAGGGAAGCAAGCACACAGAGGAGCTTAGTCATGAAGTAGGAGAGAAGGCCCTGGGAAAAGAAACAAGCTATTCGCCTGATAGTCTACAGCTGGCCTTGTGGAGAGATCAAGCAGCTGAACCTGGAGAGAATCAAGCCCCAGGAAGAGAAGAACCCAGGAAGCCGGAACCCTCACAGAGTTTGGTGAGGGAAGTAACTTATGCTTTATGGCTTGGTAACCGTAGGCGTCTACCCCAAATAAATACCCTTTATAGAAGCCAACAAATTTCTGGTATTTTGCATCAGCACCTCTTTGCCTGATTGATACAATCAGGATGTGTGAGTCCTCCAACTTCATTCTCCTTTTTCAGTATGGCTTTAGCTTCTTGGGGCCCCTTACCTTTCCATAGAAATTTGATGATTGGCTTTTCCATTTCTGCAAATAACATTGTTGGAATTTTGAGTAGGATTTTATTGCATCTATAAATTGCTTTAGGTAGTATTGATATCTTAATGAAATTTATTTAGTCTTCTAATCCATGAAAATGGAATGTCTTTACATTTATTTAGGTCATCTTTAATTTCTTTTTACAATGTTTTGTAGTTTCCTGTCTACTAGTTCTTTACATCCTTGGTTAGATTTGTTCCTAGATATCTTATTCTTTTAGTTGACATTGTGAATGGAATTTTTTGGATTTCTTCTTCCCATTGTTCATTGCTTGTGATTTTTGGATGCTGGTCTTGTACCCCACCACTTTGCTGAATTCATTTATTAGCTTTAGGAGCTTTGTTGTGGATTTTTTTTCTGCATTCTCTGTATATAGGATCATATCACATGCAAATAGGGAAAGAGATATATCTCCCCTTCCAATCTGAATGCCTTTTATTTCTTTTTTTTCCCCTAATTCCTGTGGCAAGAGCTTCCTTTTACGTCTTTTTCTTGTCTAACTGCCCTCGCAAGAAGTTAGAGTACAATGTTGAATAATAGTGGTGACAGTGGGCATCCTTGAGTGTTCCTAATCTTAGAGGGAAAGCTTTCAGTCTCTCGCTATTAAGGAGGTTGTTAGTTGAGGGCTTTTCATATATGACCTTTATCATGTTGAGGAAGTTTCCTTCTATTTTTTAGTGTTCTAGGTTTGTTTGTTTTTTCCAGAAAAGTGTGCTCTATATTTTCAAATGCCTTTACTGCATTAATTGAGATGAACATATGCTTTTCCTTCATTCTGTTAATGTGGTGTATTACATTAAATTATTTTCTTATACTGAACCAACCTTGCATACCAGGGATAAATCCTACCTGATTATGGTGTACAATTCTTTAAATACACTATTGTATTTGGTTTGCTAGTATTTTGTTAAGGATTTGTGCATCTATATTAATAAGAGATATTGGTATGTAGTTTTCTTTTCTTGTGGTATCTTTATCTGGCTTTGGTAGGAGGGTGATATTGGTCTCATAAAATGAGGTAGTATTCCCTCCTCTTCATTTTTTTTGGAAGAGTTTGAGCAGTATTGAAGTTAAGACTTCTTGGAATGGTTGGCAGAATTCCCCTGTGAAGCCCTCTGGTCCTGGGCTTGTGGGAGCTTTTTGATTACTGATCCAATCTCTACCTGCTATTGGTCTGTTGAGATTTTCTGTTTCTTCTTGAGTCAATGTAGGTAGTTTATGTATACTTCATTTAGGTTATATAATTTATTGGCATACAGTTGTTCTTGGTATTCTCTTACAGTCCTTTTTATTTCAGCAGGGTCAGGTAATGTTCCCCTTTTCATTTCTGATTTTTGTTATTTGTACCTTCTCCCTTTTTTTTCTTTGTCACTCTAGTTAAAGGTTTGACAATTGTAGCAATCTTTCAAAGAACCAACCTTTCATTTTGCTGATTCTCTCTATTATATTTTTTCTATTTCATTTATCTCTGCTCTAATCGTTGCTATTCTTTTCCTTCTGCTTGCTTTGGGTTTAGTTAGCTCTTGCTTTCCTACTTCTAGTTTTGAGGTTGGGTCTCTGGTTTGAAGTCTTTATTCTTTTTCAATGTAAGAATTTGGAGCTGTAAATTTCTCTCTTAGCACTGCCTTTGCTGCATCCTATAAGTTTTAATATGTTGTGTTTTCATTTTCATTTGCTTCAAGATAGTTCCTAATTTCACTTCTGATTTCCTCTGTAAGCCATTGGTTGTTTAACAGTACGTTGTTTAATTTCCACATATTTGTGAATTTTCCACTTCTCCCTCTGTTATTGATTTCTTACTTCATTCCGCTGTGGTCAAAGAATATACACTATATGATTTCAATATTTTAAAATTTACTCAGACTTGTTTTGTGACCCAACATATGGTCTATCTGGAGAATGATCCATACACACTCAAGAAGAATGTGTATTCTGATTTTGTTGGGTGCAGTGTTATATATAGCTCTGTTAGGTCTACCTAGTTTAGTGTATCATTCAAGGCCTGTACTTCCTTATTGATCTTCTGACTAAATGTTCTATCCATTATTGAGAATTGTGTGTTAAAGTCTCCTACTATTAATATAGAACTGTCAATATCTTCCTTCAAATCTGTCAGTAATTGCTTCATATATTTTGGGGCTCTGCTATTAGGTGCTATGTATTTAA
>JAQZBX010061928.1:0-17003 GCA_029593785.1 Cabassous unicinctus
CAAATGGTGCTGTGAGAACTGAATATCCATAGCCAAAAGAAACAAAGAGGAGCCCAATCTCACACTTTATACAAAAATTAGCTCAAAATGGATCAAAGACCTAAATATAAAAGCTACAAACATAAAACTAGAAGAAAATGTAGGAAAACATTTCAAGATCTTGTGGTAGGTGGTTGTTTCTTAATCCTTTCACCCAAAGTATGAGCAACAAAAGAAAAAAAAATAAATGGACTTTCTCAAAATTCAACACTTTTGCACCTCAAAGGTCTTTGTCAAAAGGGTGAAAAGAAAGCAGACTCAATGGGATAAATTATTGGGTAATCACATATCTGATAAGGATTTTATATCCATGATATATAAAGAGATCACACAATTCAACAATGAAAAGACAAACTTTTTTTAAAAAAATAGGCTTTAAATAGACTTGAAAAGACAGTTGCCTAAAGAAGAAACAAAAATGGCAAAGAAATACATGAAAAATGTTCAATATTACTAGCGATTAGAGAAATGCTGGTCAAATTACAGTGAGATATCATTTCACACCTATTAGACCAGCCACTCTTAAAATTCAGTAAAATGTAAATGTTTGACAGGATGTGGAGAGATAAGAATGATGATTCACTATTGGTGGAAATATAGAATATTACCGCCACTGGAGAGGACTCCTTTCCAGTTCCTAAGGAAGTTGAATACAGACTTGCCATGTAACCTTGCATTATCATTGCTAGGTAAATACCCAGAAGATCTGAGAGCATTGACACCAATAGACATCTGCACACTGATGTTAATAGAAGTGTTACTCAAGATAGCCAAGTTTTGGAAAAAACCCAGTTGTCCATCAACTAATGAATGGATAAGCAAATTGTCATGTATACACGTGATGGAATATTATGCAGTGGTAAGAGAAAATGAAGTAATCAATCATATCACATCATGGAAAAACTTGGAGGGAAATAAGTGAAGTAAACCAAACACAAAAGTACAAATACTGCATGATTGTCCTTTTATGGACTAAATACTTTATGTAAACTCATTGAATAAATAATTAGAATATAGGTCACCAGAAAATAGAATGAGGGTAGAGAATGGAAACCTGATGGTTCATCTGTGCAGAATTGGTTAAAAGTTTGTAAATCTTTGGAAATTAATGGAAATGGTGTTTGTGACTAGTAGAGCTACTACCTGGGTATGACAGTGGTTGAAAGTGAAAGCCTAAGGACAATCATATTACTGGAAAGAAATCGACAAAATGTAACATGGGACCGTATCAGAGTGAAACCTCATATAAATATGATTATGGATGATATTGCATTTATAAGACCAATTTTACAAAATACAAGTACAAATAAACTAGAGAGAAGGAAATAGAATAGCAGCTATATATGGCAGGGGAAGCATAGAGAGACTAAGATGTGATGAGGTTTTTATTGTTGTTGGATTGTTTGGTTGTTTGTTTTTTTGTATTATTTTCACTGGAGTAATGAAAATGCTCTGAAATGATTGGAGTAATTAATGCACAATTATGTAATTATTAGTAATGAATGCACAATTATGTAATTATTTCTAATACCATTGATTGTATACATTGGATGAATTTATGGTTTATTATTATTGATCAATAAATTGATTTGAAAAAATATGTAATTTTAGACAAATGTAAATATTTGATGATATTTATTCGGAACAGATGTTAACAGACACTTTTTTTTGAGTCTACAGAGTGTTCATAATAAAAATAATGCAACTGAAAAAATGCCTAATGTAAGTACTGACTTGTTAGTAATAACATTGAAAGTTAGTGGATTAAACTCTCCAATCAAAAGACACAGATTGGCAGAATGGAAAAGGAAATATGACCCATTGATATTTTTTTTTTACAAGAAACTCACCTTAGACCTAGGGACACAAGGAAGTTGCAAGTGAATGTTTGGAAAATAATTTTACATGCAAACAATAAAAAATGGGTGGGAGTAGCTATACTAATATCAGAGAAAATAGAATTTAAATGCAAAAATATTGTAAGAGACAAAGGGCACTATATATTGATAAAAGGGGCAATCTATCAAGAAGAAAGAACAAACATAAACATTTAAGCACCTAAGCAGGTGCCCTAAAATACATGAGGCAAACATTGAAAAAACTAGGGGGAGAAATAAATGCCACTACAATAACAGTGGGGCTTTTATTACACTATTATCACCATTAGACAGGACATCTTGAGAGTGGGTTAATAAAGGAAAAGAGACATTGAATTATACATCTAGACCTAGTAGACATATACAGAATATTACATCCAAATACAGCAAGATATACATTCTTCTTGGGTGTACATGTATCATTCTCCAGGATAGACCACATAGTATGTCACAGATAAAACCTCAACTTATTTAGAAAGATTGAAATTATATGAAGTACTTGCTCTGACCACAATGGAATGAAGCTTGAACTTAATAAGGGACAGAGAACCAGATTAGGCACAAAGATGTGCAAGTAGAATAACATGCCCTTAGGCAATCAGTGGATGAAAGAGGAAATTGCAAAAGAAATCAGTAGCTACCTTGAAATTAATGAAAATGAGAACACAACATAGTAAAACCTATGGGATGCAGTAAAAGCAGTGCTGAGAGGGAAATTTATTCCATAAATGTTTAAATTAAAAATGAAGAAAGAGCTAAAATCAATGACACAACTGCACACTAGAAATTAGTGTGGAACTAGTTTTGAGGAACTAGAAAATGAACAACAAACTAATCCTAAAGCAAGCAGAAATTGGGAAATAACAGATGACGGGAAGAAAATGAAATTGCAAATAATTTAAAACACTAGAAAAAAATAAGAAAATCAAATCTGGTTCTGTGAGAATATTAATAAATTTGAGAAATCCTTAGCTAGACTTCCAAAGAAAAGTAGAGATAAGGTGTAAAAACAAAAACAAAAATAATGAGTGAGGGTATATCTCCACTGATCCCACAGAAATAAATAGTATCATTAGAGGATATTTTGAAAGAAAAAAAAAAGAGGCTACTTTGAAAATTGTATGCTAACAAGATGGATAACTTAGATGAAATGGACATATGTCTAGAATCACCCAAGCAGTCTACATTGATGAAGGAAAAAACTGATTAACTCAAAAGACAATTCACAAATAATGAGATTGAATTAGTCTTCAAAAACCTCCCAGTAGAACTGGATATCCATATCTAAAAGAAAGAAAGTAGACCCCTATCTCACACCTTATACAAAAATATAACTAAAATGGTATCATGGACCTAAATATAAAAGTGACAACCATAAAATCCCTAAAAGAAAATGCAGGACAATATCTTCAAGATCTTGAAGTATTTGATAGCTTCTTAAACCTTAAACCCAAAGCAAGAACAACAAAAGAAAAAAAAGGATATATCTGACCTCCCCAAAATGAAACACTTTTGCATCTCAAAGGAGTTTGTCAAAAGGATGAAAAGGTAGCTGACTCACTGGGATGAAATATTTGGCAATCATATCTGATAAAGGATTAATATCTAATGAGATCATACAACTCAACAATAAAAAGACAAACTGACCAATTAAAAATGGGCAAATGACTTGAATAGACAATTGTTCAAAGAAGAAATACAAATTGCAAAGAAACACATGAAAAAAATATTCAGTATCCCTAATGATTAAGGAAATAAAAATCAAAACTACAGTAAGATATCATTTCACACAAAAGACTGGCTGCTATTAAAAATTAAGAGAGATATTACTCTCTACCTTTTCTGCTTGTCTACTTGAAAAAAATATTTAAGTGTGGTTGGTATATCTGATCATGTAAAATTTTGAGTTTTAGTTTCCAGTTTGGGCTCCCTTTTCAGCTCCCTTTTGTGGCCTGCTTGATTTTCCATGCAGTGACAGAAAATCTGAGGATAATGCTAAGCAGACCCATAGGGAATATAGACAATAGCAAGGAAATGGAATAAGAGGAATGAAGTGTCAAAGTGAAAACTTACCACTCACACAAAAACAATGACAAAATAAAACCCTAGAGTAGAGAGAGAAGCTAATCAGCTGAATAAACCCATCAAGATAAACAGATGCTTAGACACCAACAAAAAATAACAAGCCATAATCAGAAACAGGAAGACATCGCTCAGTCCAATGAACAAACTAAAAACCAGGAGGAGATGCAGAACATGGAACAATTAATCAAAGATGTCCAAACAAATATCAAAAATCAACTTAATGAAGTGAGAGAAGAGATTAAGGAAATTAAGAACACAATGTGAGAACATATTGAAGAAATTGTAAACATACCTAAAAAGATAATGGATATGATAGTGATGAATGGCACAATCCAAGAAATCAAAATAAACTGGAAGCACATAACAACAAAGTTTAACAGGCAGGGGGCGGATGTGGCTCAAATGATTGGGCGTCCATCTGCCATATGGAGGGACCTGGGTTCGATCTCTGGGACCTCCTGGTAAAATAAAAAAATATATATATATATATAGAAGGCACATGGGCTGCAAGGCTCTGTGTGCCAATGAACCGCCAGGCCCTGGGAGCCATGCAGCAAGATGATGACGTAAAAGGAGAGAGACAAGACAAGATCCTCCAAAAGCTCCGAAAACCAGGAGCTGAGGTGGCACAGATGGCAGAACAACTCTCTCCTATATCGGAGGTCTCCAGGATTGAATCCTGGTGAAGATTGGAGGAGGAGGAGGATGGGAAGAGATGGCAGGAAGCAGGGGCAGAGAATTGCCCAGTGAATGGACACACAAATAAACAGCAAATGGGGAAGGGGGGCATTAAAATGGATAAAGTAAATAAATAAATCTTTTAAAAAAATTTTTAACTGGCAAAGGAAAGATTCAGTGATGTGAAACACAGGACATCTGAAAAACAGATAGTAAAATGTATAGATACAAAAGATAGAAAAATGCAGCAGAGACTTAAGGATTTGAATGACAACACAAAACACACAAACATACACACTATGCATTATAGGCATCCCAGAGGGAGAAGAGAAAGGAAAGGGGACAGAATGTATGTTGGAGGAAAAAATGACTGAAATGTTTCCCAACTTATTGAAGGAGATGGCCATACATGTCTAGGAAGTGCAGTGCACCCCAAACAATATAAATCCTAACAGGCCTACTCCAAGACATATGCTTGTCAAATTTTCCAATGCTCAAGACAAAGGGAGAATATTGAGAGCAGCAAGAGAAAAGAGATCCATCACATACAAGGGAAGCTCAATAAGATTAAGTGCTTGTTTCTCATCTGAAACCACAGAGACAAGAAGGCAGTGCTATGATATAGTTAAGATGCTAAAAGAAAAAATAAACTTCCAGCCAAGAATTCTCTATCCAGCAAAGCTGGCATTCAAAATTGAGGGAAAGTTCAAAATATTCATAGATAAACAGAAATTAAGAGCTTATGTCAATAAGAAATCTGCCCTTCAAGAAACACTAAGAGGAGTTCTGCAGGTTGAAAAGAAACAAACAAACAAACAAACAAAAAACAGGATAAAGAGAGAGAGAGAGTTGGAGGACAGGGTAAGAACAACTAAAAAGATAAAAAGAGAAATAAAAACAACATAGGACATACATAAACCTAAAGAAAATATGACTAATATAAGTAATTCCTTAACAGTAATAACATTGAAGATTAATATTAATTAGAACTAAAATAGTCAAATATTTAGGAATAAATTTAACTAAAGATGAAAACACCTGTATGCAGAAAACTACACAACACTGTTAAAGGAAATTGAAGACCTAGTAAATGGAAGAATATTCCTTGTTCATGGATAGGAAGACTAAACATCATTAAGATGTCAATCCTACCACAACTGATTTACAGATTTAACTCAATCCCAATATCATTCACCACAGCATTTTTACTGTATTGGAAAAGCTAACTATGAAATTTATTTGGCAGAGCAAGAAGCCCTGACTAGCCAAAGACACACTGAAAAAGAAAAATGAAATCAGAGGAATCACACTACCTGACTTTAAAGCATACTAAAAAGTTACAGTGGTCAAAACTGCATGGTATTAGCACAAGGATAGACATACTAACCAATATAACCAAATTGAAAGCTCTGATATAAATTCTTATATATATACTGATATTTGACAAGGCCATCAAGTCTATTCAATTGGGAATTATTGGCCTCTTCAACAAGCAGTGCTTGGAGAACTGGATATCCATACCCAAAAGAATGAGAGAGGAATACCTTCTCACACCTTACACAAAAACCAACTCAATGTGGATCAAAGATCTAAATCTAAGAGCCAAGACCATAAAGATCTTGGAAGATAATGTAGGGAAGCACCTACAAGATTTTGTATTAGGAAATGGTTTCACGGACTTCACACCCAAAGCACGAGCAATGAAAGAAAAAAATATATAAATGAGACCTCCTCAAATTTAAAAATGTTTACACCACAAAGGTGTTTGTCAAGCAAGTAAAAAGGCAGCTTTCTCAAAGGGAGAAAATATTTGGTAACGATATATCTGATAGGAGCCTAATATCCATCATAAATAAAGAAATCCTACACCTCGAAAATAAAAAGGCAAACAACCCATTTAAAAAATGGGCATTTGATTTGAATAGACAATTCTCAAAAGAAGAAATGCAAATGGCTATAAAGCACATGAAAAGATGTTCGACATCACTAGCCATTAGAGAAATGCAATTCAAAACTACAATGAGATATCATCTTACACCCATTAGACTGGTGGTTATTTAAAAAAAAAAAAGGGCTACAAATGTTGAAGCAGATGTGGAGGAATGGGAACACTCATCCACTGCTGGTGGGAATGTGGAATGGTGTGTCCATTATGGAGGATATTTTTGTGATTCCTCAGAAAGTTAACTATAGTAATGCTATATGTTCCAGCAATTCTACTGCTGTGTATACACCCAGAAGAATTGAAAGCATGGACACAAACAGATATATGCACATAGTGGCATTATTCACTATTGCCAAAAGTTGGAATCAACCCAAATGCTCATCAACAGAAGAATGGATAAGCAAATTGTGGTATATAAATACAATGGAATATTTTTCAGCTATAAGAAGTAATTCAGTATTAACACACGGGATAACATGGATGAATCTTGTAGCCATGTTGAGTGAGGCAAGCCAAGCACTGAAGGACAAATATTACATGACCTTATTAATATGAATTAAGTAAATTGAGTAGACACACAGAGCTGGAGTCTAGAAGATAGGTTTACAAGAGTTAGAAAGGGAGAAGAAGGTCATGAGTCAATGACCATATAGGCAAAATCAATGATAATTTGGAAGTATGAAATTGTGCAGTGGAGGAGCATAACAGTGGTACAGTGATACTTTTGGGTTGAGTTGTACTGGTTTGTCTGGGGGGTACGGTGATGAGGATAAGTTGGACTGTCCATAGAACAGGGGGGAAGGTTAGGGGAGGGAGCAGGTGAACACTGGAGATAGACAGGTCTGTGGTTAAAGCTACATTTTGGGGAATGTTCTTTGTTCAGCATGGCAGGGGAGGGTCACTGGTTTAGGGTGTTGGATGTGGTGGGCTTTTGGAACCGTGCACACCTGGGGCAGGCTTCTGGGAATGTGTGAGTTTTCATCTTTTCATAATGGCTGGTATCCATGGGTGGAGACCCACATAATGAGCGGGAAGGTGTTGGATTCCTATCCTGGAGAGTCTTTCCATGATTTCAAATAGAGAAGAGGGAGTCTCTAAAGAGCATAGGCAGTGCCTAATAGGGGAAGACAGAGCAGTATGGCAAGCAATCAATGTTATTGCAAGTAACTATAAATTTTGTTCTTCAAGGAGTGAAGCCTGGTATTTGCTGTGGGTCCTGAGGGGAAGGGAAGGGAGGAATAGAATAGATGGAAAATGGGCATTTTGTGGGACTTGGAAATGTTCTACATGATCTTGCAATAATGGATACAGGCCATGTTAAATTTCATCAAAATTTATACTAGCATATCATCTAAAATGTAAACCATAATGCAAACCATTGACCATGGTTAACAACTATGTTTTAATATTTGTACATCAATTGGAACAAATGTACCATCCACATATAAAATGTTATTAATAGGGGAAAAGGGAAAAGGTGGAGGATGTTGAGTATATGGGAAAACCTATATTCTGTACATGACATTTCATAACCTAAAACTTCTTTGAAGACAAATGAAAAAGTAAGGTACTGGAGGAATAAATGGTAGAAAAAGTCACTATACATACAAGACAAAAGATCTTACAGTTATGAAAGACATAATGTCATTTTTAAAAAAAATACTTTTTCATTATTTTTTATTATTCCAAATATTTATTTTTTATTTATTTTATTTCTTATTTTTAAAACTATCATTAATATTTCATTTTCTTATGAATTGTATTTGGCTATTTTGTTGGCTTCATTTTTGAAGAAGTTTTGGATCATGGAAGGGTTACAACCATCGTAGGGGATGACCATTTTTGTGTGGTGTCCATAATGGGGGATACATGGGAGCAGGTTAATCCTGGCATGCATATAAGGCAGATAAATGTGTTCAATTGTTCATGGGGCATTGTCATGGTGGGTGGAGATTCACAAAATAACCAAAAGAATATCAAATTCAAATCCTGGGGAGCTCTTCTACATTCTTTAGTGGAAAAGAAAGAATCCCCTTAGTATAGGGGCAATGACTAGTGAAGGAGGATGGTCCATTGATAGGCCCTTAATATTGATGATTGTACTTATGAACCTTTACTTTTGAAATTGAAACTTAGCCTAGTATTATAGGGTGCCAAAGAGTTACCTCCTGAGATCCCTCTTGTTTCTCAAATGTGGCCTTTCTCTGAGCCAAACTCACCTTATAAATGCATTACCTACCCCCAGCATGGGACATGACTCATGGGGATGATCCTTCCTGGCACTGAGGGATTACTACCAAGCACCAACTAGCAATGGAACTGGAAAAATCCTTGACCAAAAAGGAGGAAAGGTAAAGACAAATGAGTTTACATTGCTAAGAAAATTCAAAGTGAGTCAGGAGGTCATTCCAGAGTTTATGCTTATGCGTGTTTCAGCAGGATCTCATTGACTGCCAAAGTAAATACTATCTAATAGAGTGGGGCTTGTGAGGACCCTGGAAACATTCAGACAATATAATCAGAGCAGATAGCTCAGGTGTTTGGCACCCTGCCAGTGGGCCCTACTTTGGAATTTATACTTCAAAGTGTTATAGAGTTGGACTCAGTTGTGGTTTCCCTACACATGGCTCTTCTGTCCTTTCTATTTGAACCTATAGTTAGTACTAGACTTGATGGGTATTTGTTCAAGAGACTTAAATCTTCAGACTATTCATGTGCCAATTGGACCTTGAATCTCAAGAGAGCTGGCATACCTACTCTCCAATTCATTAGTCTCACCCAGGACAACTAACAAGGAGATGATGATGGACAACGACAATCCCAAGGAACAGAAAGAGTCTGCAAGTACAAGCAAGTCAGTCCCATCCATCTGCCCCATGGGATATAAGACCCCTCCCAATTAGAGGTGGAATGGGCATCACCATCCCAGAATCCTCAGGATTGTGAAATGAACAATGGACTAGAGTAGACTTAATGTTATTCTACTATAGACTCATTGTTTTTCTAGAAATTGAAGAACTTTTATCATTGACGTGGAAGCAGTGGCCAGTGGATGTTCTAAGGGGATGGAAAGGGAAAAATATGTGTAATATGGGGGAATTTTTGGGACTGGCAATTGTGTTGAATTACATTGCAATGATAGATACAGGTCATTATATATCTTGTCATAACTTACAAAATTGTGTGAGGGAGAGTGTAAACTACCATGTAAACTATAATCCAAGATTAATGGCAGTTCTCCAAAATGTGTTCCCCAATTGTAGTGAATGTACCACACTAATGAAAGATGTTGTTAATGTGGGAAAATGTGGGAGAGGTAGGGAGCAGGATATGGGAATCTCCTATATATTTTATTTAACATTTATGTAAACTTAATATTATCTAAAAAATAAAAAAGGATAAAGAAAAAGAAAATATAGAGGATTCTAATATACCCCATCCCTCCCCCCACATTTAACAACATTTATTAGTGTGATACTTTAGTTACAATTGATGTACTCATATTGAAGCATTGCTACTAATCACAGTCTATAGTTTTCATTATGGTTTACACTTTGCACCACACAATTTTATAGGTTTTGACAAAACATATAATGGCCTGTATCTTTCATTTCAGACTACAGTGGAACTTGGAGCTATTATAAATTAATTTTCCTAAGTCCAAAGAAAACCAGAACCAGTTTGTGGAGGAATTTAGAATTTTATTGGGAAACTATGTTATTGGTTTACAGGATTTATACCTATTGGTTCATATGTTAGATGGTCCAGGAGAGGTTAAATATTGGATAGATGTTACAATACAACCCTGAAAGATATGAGTTGGTACAGCCATGAGACCAAAGAACACAACTGACATTTAGTCAGACATAAACTTTATTGGGGATTATGGACAAGAGAGAATCTCTGATGGCAGCAGTTCAGAGAATGGAGATAGTGCTCCACCAAGAGGTAGAGAAATGAGAATTGTTATAAAGGGTTTCAGAACAAGGACATTACATAAAGTATGAGAATAGAGTTTCTGCTAGGGTCACATGAAGCATACATATGGGGTCTGGTGATATTTTCACTATGCTTGTAGGAAGCATGTTTACCAAGGACATTTACTGCTTTGGGAAGATTATTGTTTATGATACCATCTATGCATTCTCTCCCCTCTGGGATGGTTGTTAACCTTTAACTTATGTCTAAGTCATGCAGACAGCTATGTGTGGAGGACTTGGAGTAATCCATGGGTAATCCACCTCCACATAGCAGCCTATGTTGACCATAGGACAAGAATTGCATCCACATACCACAGCATGAAAGACAACAGCTATTAGGTGTCTTTCAGTGACAATTGCAGTTGCACCTGGTATAAAAACTGCCCATGGGTAGAACCACCCGGGGCTCTGCTTTAATTTATATTTAGCCTTGATAGTAAAATTACACAACTCAGGGGCATAACCACCCCACATCAAGGATTCCCTCTTGCCATTACTGCTTTTAAGATCTCCTCTGGAATCTGAGTTGCCTATAATTTGCAAACTTGTACTTGGAAACACTTTTATTAGTAAGCAGTGACCAGTTAGGAATACTTGAGCAGTATAAATGAAGTTAAGTACTAATTTAGCAGTTTAGTCAGACAGACACTTAACACATAAGTATTCTGAAGCACTCTTCAGGAGTACACTTAGAGTCGATGTTAAGGAGTAACCTGTTGATTCAAATTAGAAAATTCTTTTTAACATCTTGATAAGAATTCTGATAAAAATAAAATGGGAATAAAGCTTAAAACATTGTCAAAATAACATCTTGTTAAATGCTTCCCTTTTCCTTATTTAAGTACAGCTTCTCTGCTACCTTTTGTAGTACAGCCAGCATACCTGCTGGACTTTTTAGGACATCCCCATATTTTTTCAGCAGTTTCTGCTTGTCAAGGGGGGCAGCTAGCCATCCCCACATTGACATTATAGGCCAACCGAAGATTTTCACCTCAGATTCTCCTTTCCTTGTACTAATGTCCTCTACTGCTGGTGGTCCTTCAGTCTCCTGGATCATGGCTCATTAATTGTCACAACCCAACTCCTGAAGGGTATGAGTTGGTGCAGCCGCAAGACCAAAGAACCCACTTGGCATTTAGTCAGGCATATTCTTTATTGGGAATTATGGACAGAACAGAATCTCTCATGGCAGTGGTTCAGAAAATGAAGATAGTGTTCTATCAAGAGCCAGGGAAATGAGTGATATAAGGGGTTTCAAAACAAGGACATCCCATAGGGTATGAGAACAGAGTTTCTGCTAGGGTCACATGAAGCATATATATGGGGTCTGGTGATGTTTCACTATGCTTGTAGGGAGGATGTTTACCAAGGACATTTACTGCTTTGGGAAGATTATAGTTTATGATACCATCTATGCATTTTCTCCTCTCTGGGATGGTTGTTAACCTTATGTCTGGGTCATGCAGGCAGCTATGTGTTAAGTACTTGGGGGGCCCTGGGTCACCACAATGGGTAAGGCTGGCTGGAAAAGTCGAAAGACAAGGCATATCTCATCATGCTAGGTTAGATAACATAGTGCTAGAAAATAAACTGGTCCTTATTATGAGCCATCCCTGATTAAAACTGATTGGACCATTGCCCAAACTTGTAAACAGGAAAAGGATGAAATCATCTTGGATAACCAGGACAGGTTAGAAAATATTTTCTAGCAATATTATGAAATTAAGGAAAATACATTTATAAACCCCACTATATCATCACATGTTGATAACATAATTAAACCAGAGATTGGGGATTTAATAAGGAAGCAAAATATTGAGTGGGAAATCTCTCCCCTTTCTGAACTTCAACATGTGGAGAACACTTTGAAAGGGTGCTAAAAGAAAGATGAGATTCTACTAAATATAACCTCATGGACCTGCAAATCAAGCAAATCTATGTCCTCTCCCTTATTACAACAGTAATGGTAATGAATGCACTTATAGATATTGCAAACAAAGAACTCATTGGAAAAAATAAGAAGAAGAGGAAATGGTGTTAATTAGATTTCCTGGAACACCAACCCTGAAGGAACTCTGAGGAGAATGTGGCTTCTTCCCCTCAATTCAACTAGATAAAAAAGGAGAAAGCAAATTACAGTTAATGGGGTTAAACAGATTTTATTAATTGTTACAAGGGCCACACTCTCAGCTATGAATCCTATGATATTTCTAAGACTTCTTCCTCAGAGTGTAGGAGGAATTTCAAACAATCCACAGATTAGCCCTTTGTCTCAACCACTGAATGCAACTATAGGACCCTTACAAGATACCTATCCTATTCTTCTCTGTGAGATCACAGCAATTAACCTTTTAGGTAGAGATTTATATGGATTGAACTATTTACAACTTTATCTGTTATCTAGCTGGATTTTGTCAGTTCCTAATGGTTGGCAATTAAGGAGTTTATTACCCAGTTTATAAATTGTAACCAGATGCTTACACCAGCCAGCCTCTGGGACCCGTGCTTACATACTTCCAATTAAATGAATCACTCAATTCCCTGACATCCAAACATCCCTATCACCAACTTCCTTTGCCTGAAAATAATATAAATCCTATCCTTCTTTGCTTGAGGAGACAGAGTCGAGATTTTCCTCCTTTGGCTTCTGCTGTCTTAATAAATTCTTTCCCTTTTATGATCAAACATTGATGTGGACTCCAATTTTCTGCTCTGGGCATAAGAACCCAGGGAACTAGCCCGTGTAACACTCCCATACTCTTGGATAAGAAACTATGTTATGTGGTTATCAGTTTGTAAAAGATTTAATGGCTATAAACAAAATAGTAATACCAAGATTTCTGGTAGTCCTTATTCCAAATAAGATCTTTTCTTTTGTCCCCTTAGATTCCACTTACTTTACTGTAACAGATATATGCTCAGCATTCTTTATTTTCCCCCTTGATCCTGAAAGTCAGTACCTATATTCTTTTACCTGGGAAAATCAACAATATGTCTAAAATGTCATGCCTCATGGATTTACTGAACCTCCCTCTTATTTCTCTAAGTTTTTCAGTCAGGATTTATGAGAATTGAAATTCCTATAGTGGTCTACATTAATTCAATATATTATGATCTGTTAATTTGTTCTGAAACTCAGGAGTATTGTGAGTAAGATTCCCTTTACTTACTAGAGACATTGGCCAGAAAGGAATATAAAGCATCAAAGCATAAACTGCAATTTTGTGAAAAGTATCTATATTATTTAGGTCATAATCTATCTCAGGAGGAAAAAAAGTTTAAACTCCTGGTAAGCTCAGCACCATTCTAAACTCCCCTAAGCAAATTACAAAGGGACAACATATGGGATTCTTAGGGTTAGCTGGCTACTGCCAGCAATTGAAAGATAATTTATCAGCTGTAGCAGTCCTGCACCATGACCTTATTAAAACTCATATTCCAGTATACGTCCCCTGGATGATGATACAAAAAAATCATTTCTCCAATTGAAGACAAGTTTATGAAAGCCACCTTTTCTGGGACTACTAAATTACTATAAGAATTTCTTCCTAATTGTACATGATAGAGATGGACATATTCTGGGAGTCCTAATTCAGAAACAGGAGACAAGAAGAAACCTATTGCTTATTATTGTCTGAAATTTTACTGAAGTGCAAAGTTCTGTCATCTTGTTTAGTACTGTTGCTGCTGCTGCTAAATTGGTTGAGACTTCAGCCAGCAAGTTTCTAGGCTTTCCTCTACATCTATTGAAACTACATGCAGTAAAAACTCTTTTTCTAAATGCAAATACCCAACATTTTTCAACTAGCAGACTCCCAACATTTGAAATCCTTTTACTGATCCCTCCCATTGAATAATAGATATAATATCTATAGATATATTTATCTATTGATATAATTGCTTCAATTGTTTATTATTATTATTGAAATAATGGAAATGTTCTAGAAAATGATTCAAGTGATGAATGCACAGCTATGTGATTATACTGAACACCATTGATTGTACACTTTGGTAGGATTTATCTTTTATTAATAAGCCCACTAGTTGGTCAAGCCATTTACTGGGTGGCACAGGCATTAGCAGACTTGCATGAGATGGAAAAAATACCATTTTCATTTGTAAAAATTCATTTGTAAAAAAATGCACTGAAGTGTTGGGTTACCATTTCTAAAGATGTAAAACTATTATAAATAAGCATGATATCATGAATGTAGAGAAACACAGCAACATTTGATGACTTTTCCCATCTTGCTAGGCCAGCTGTCACTATTCCATTACAGATGGTGGGATTATCATTTTGGCCAAACCTGGAAAGCCAACTGCCATCCTTCTCATATAATTATAAATTGAATTTGGTTATTTTCAATTAGTGTGACACCGAGAAAGGTGTTAGCTAAATCTAATACATGTGGAAAGTCTCCTAACTGGGCCAAGAAGTTATTGAGAACCATTACAATATTTGGCACTATGGCATGAATAGAAGGAACAACTTTATTTAATTCTTGATAATCCACTGTCATTCTACAACTATGATCAGGTTGTTATTTAACCAGCCATGAAGAACTATTAAATGGACTCAATGTTAGTTGTATGATGCCCTGTCTGGCCTGTTATTGTAGCATTTCACTGATTTCAGCATGTCCTCCTGGAAGGCAATATTGTTTGATGAGTGATACTCCTAATTGGAGGTAGATTCACTGCTGACCAAAAGCAGCACCCCATATAATTGTTTTCACCATGCAGGTTTGAAGGCAAAATTCACTGATAGTGATGATAATGTCCAGTATCACATCCACCCATCCACCCTTTTATATATTTTAAAAGGGAGAAATACATATGCTATACTTTTGGGGGTGAAATACCTGACTTTCAATATTAGGGTAGTTTGCACTACTTGTGAGACTTTTCCCCCATACCCATTTATCACATTTAGGAGTCCATTAAATCACTGGTGACTCCAATAAAGATGTGTGAACTCAGCTCCAGTATTAGTAAAGGCTACAATGTGCAAACAGTTCTTTTCAGATCAATATATCACTAGTTCTCTATAAGCCCTCCAGTCATCTGCTGTCACTCATATTTGCAGGCAACCATGTCCCCACCCCTAGTATTCAGGGGTACTGATTATCCACCCCCTTATGCCAGACTTATGTTCCTTGGGAGGTGCTGTAGGAATGACAAAAAGTGGCACAGATTTAGACATAGGCAGAGACTGATATCTTTCTCCTTATGCAGCTTTAGCCAGAGTGCTACTGTTATAGCATTTGGTTGATTATCTTTTCTACTGGATGCCTGCAGCTATTAGATAAGCCCGTAATTGTTATGGGTTACACATACAGTCTCCCTCTGCCCTTTTTCTTGTGAAGTCTCTTTGATTACTTTCCTTACCCCTTTTAATGGTATTTTTCCATCTCATGCAAGTCTGCTAATGCCTGTGCCACCCAGTAAACGGCTTGACCAACTAGTGGGCTTTAAATGGGCAATAATGTCCAATACCAGCCTGAGGTGAGATTTGGAGAATTTTGTCCTTTATGCCAGTCATGAAAAGCTCATCATCAGGTGCATGATATTGTTCAGGGTATCCTGCATGCTTCATTCTTAGTTATCTAACTCTATCTGTTAGACTACCATTTGCCTAATTTGGACAGCATGTGCCCCTCATTATATAAAGACAATTTTGCAGCTAAAATACACCATACTAATAAATTTTGGGTGCCAATTGTTCTTTGCTATGCCTGATAAAGATGCCAATAAACAGAGGGATTTATAGTTATTCTATCCATTTTGACATTTCCACTCATGAAAGCATAATACCACATCCCCCAATGCCCCATAATCTTAATAACCTAGCAGTTATGTTCTATCTTAACTTAAAAAAAATCCTGTTAATCCTACCAATTCTATGGGGATATATTCCCTTCTTACTGATTGATTCTGAGCAGAGATCTTTTCCCAAGGGTCATCAGGAGCCATTATTGCATTCATTTTTATAATTATTAACAGCCTTGTTAGGTTCATCTTCCATTTCAACATCCCTCTTCCATTCTCCCTCTTCCACACCCTCCAAGGGATCCCACAATTTTGGATTACAGTCTTCCATCTTTATAACCACTCAGACCTGCCATGGTGGCATCCTTATTCCAAACATTTTTGCAACTTTACATGCCATTGCTTCTAATTGACACTTTTTGGCTTATAATATTTTTGCTAATACCTCAGCATTTGGGAACATGGTAACCTCATATCCTTTGCTTAGGAGCTAAAGCCTCTTCTAATCTCTGTCCTTCAGCTTCTGCTTTTAACCTAACTTTTCTTAGCTTATCTAGCTAACCACAACAATAGCCATGCAGTGGTAGAGATAACCTCTTTCCTTTGTTATTCCCAGTTGTTCTCAAGTTT
>JAQZBX010061929.1:0-16999 GCA_029593785.1 Cabassous unicinctus
CTTTAGCCCCTTGCGGGCTCCCCAGGCAAACAGTGGCGCAGCCCCACCCGGCCTGGAAGGGCTCCTGGGACACTGCAGCCCAAGTTTGTGGGTCATAAGCTGAGTCAGCCTTAGGCTGTGTCCCTCTCTCTCCCCTTTCCTGCATAGGTGGGTCCCTGGAGCCCCTTTGTCTGTAGCCAGCTCAGAGGCCTGAGAATTCCGAGGTGTCTGTAGCGTGGGGGAGGCCGCATCCACTTGAGCTCTGTGCTCTGCCTTCTGTACACAGGGCAGGTTCTGGGGTGGGGAGCCCTTCAGGCCTCCAGCAAACATAGGTGCTCCCCATATGAGCATGTGGGAGTTAAGACTGCGGAGGGCCCCCCCATTTTAAGTAGCCCCTTTCTTCATTTGGTACTTGCTCTGTTGCTGCAGTCCTTAACTGTTTTCTTTTTTCCTTTTTCTGCCTCTGTGTCTCTACTTCTGTGTCTCCTTGACTGTTTTATACAGCCCACGAAGGGGGCGGGGACCCAAACCTAGTTGCCCACATCTTAACATAATTACATCGAAGGCATCGCAGCTGAATCTAATACGTAACTGTTTTCTGGAGGTTGGAGTAAGGTGTCTCTGCCAGTTCTTGCTGTTTGTCTGAAGCTCCAGTGGGGCACGGAGCCCTGAAGCTTCCTCTGCCCTCTTGAGCACGGTGGGCCTCGCAGTCTGAGTGTTTTCCTTAGCGATTAGCCTAGCACTGTGCACGCAAAACCTGAGAATTACTTGTGTTTTCCTGGGAAACGTCTGTCAGTGTACGTCTGAGTTCCTTGGATTCCTGTGCCTTGATGAGTTTTGGGGTGAAGTCACTTGTTTTTATTGGTTGATAGAGAATGTTATTTTAAAATTAGAAGTGCTAGTCCAGGGGGGAGTGGATGTGGCTCAGTGGTCGAGAGCCTGCTTCCCACATCGGAGGTCCTGGGTTCGGATCCCGGTGCCTCCTAAAAAAGCCAAAAACAACAAACAAACAAATGAAAAAACCAACCCAGTGGAGCTGATGTGGCTCAGTGGTTGAGCATCAGCTTCCCATATACTAGGTCTGGGTCAATCCCCGGGCCCCAGTATCTAAAAAAAAAAAAAAAGTTCTAATCCAGGTGAGTATATGAGTGTTCGTTTTATGATTTGTTCAATTTTTCTGTATGTTTTAAATTATTTATGATTAACAAAATTTTAGATAGAGAATTATAAATGCTTCTGGCCTTTCTGAAATGGTTTTCCAGGACATAAATTAATAGCATGAGAGTTTGTAGAGTTTGTGTCTTATTTTAAGCCCTCCCTCTTTGACTTGGAAAATTTGTGATGTATAGTTTTTTTTTTTGAGTAGGTGATTCCATCAAATGCTGTCTAATTCAAAAGGCATCAGGGTACAACGCAGTGAAGTCTCTTTCCTGCTTCTGTCCTGCAGCCACCCAGTTGTCCTCTCTTAGAAGCAGCCAGTGTTTTCAGTTTCCTGTCTGCTCTTCCAGTATTTCATTCATATATATACACACACACAAGCCTGTGTGTGTGTGGTAGCATATTAAACATCCTCTTTTTACATTGCTTTTCCATTCTCTAATACATCCTTCACGTGTAGTTTGCTTTCAGTACCCAAAGAGCCTCCTCATTTCTTTTTTATGGCTTCATAGTATTGAATCATATGGGTATGCCATGATTTATTTAAGCAGGCCTCTGTTGTCGGTTTTTACTATTATAAGGATGGCTGCGATGAGTGGGCTAAATTCTTTTAGTCAAATTGCTAATTCAAAAGTAGAAGCCTCAGTTTATTAGGCACTGCAAAGGTGCCTTCAGGAAATGCGAGTATCCATTCTGTACAGCGTTGTGTTAACAAACTAACCCCACTCTACTTTGTCAAAATTGGTTTTAGACTTTGCTTATATTTCTTAGGTACCCTTTTACCAGCTGCTTATGGTTACCTATATTTAAATATATGTAGTTTTAAAAATCAGCATACTGAAATTAATATATATTGGAAATTTAGCATTAAAAAATAAATAGAAAGGGGAGTGGATGTGTCTCAGTGGTTGAGTGGCAGCTTCCCACGTACGAGGTCCCAGGTTCAATCCCCTGCCCCGGTACCTCAAAAAAAAAAAAATATCCCCACATGGTTAGCATCCTGTGGTTAGTCTAATTTCTTCTCAATAGTTAAAAACTATACAATTGGTAGGAATCTCTTTTCTTTTTCTTCCTTTTCTTTTCTTTCTTTTTTTTTTTTAGACTTTCATCTTTTTTCTTTGCTGTTTTTTGTTTTTTTGCTACCTATCCCCAAAATTGATGTTATTTACCTTATATATCCATGTTCTTATAGTAATCTGCAAATGTGTCACACACGCGTGCACTAAATACACGTACTTCCTTCTCTGAGGAGTTTTTTGATCCTTTACAAAGCTGTGACCCTAATACTTAACCGTATTGCCTTCCTCAGCCGTTCAGAAGCTACTTCAGTCATGGGATGATCTCCAGCCATATAACAGAAAACAGGTGAGGTTCGTGGCGTGAAGGCGTGAATGGGCCAGCGTTGGGGGGTGGACGCGGTGGGGTCAGGAGAACCACGCTCGACTTTAGTCAAGAGGGTAAGAAGTCCATGTTCTGTTGTTTTCCTGTAATCTTACAGTAAATTAACTTTTAAAACATTAGAGCCTGCTGAAACCTGAAGAAACTGACTTTTGGTTCCCCCCGTTGCCCAGGAAATTGAGGGAAGCAGAGCGCTAAGGGCTGGCGGGGGAGGTATGGTAGAGGCCCTGAAAGGAGAGGGCAGCGGGGCAGCGGCCCCTGGCTCTGCTGAGCTGCTTCCTTTAGCATCTGCCACCACGGGGAGCTGAAGGGCCTTCCCTTCTTTAAGAGCAAGTGGGTAGAAACATAGATTCTGCCTTCCTTTGCTTCCCCCACCTCCAGTTCTATCTGTTGGTGAGACAAGCTACCCTGGCTGAAACTCAGGGTCATCTTTTCTGCCCAGAGGTCACTTACCTTGAATTAAGCTTCAGAAGAAAAATCAGAGACCTGTTTACTTTTAAGAGCCCCTGTTTGCCTGAAGGTTGAAGAAAGTATTTTTAAAACTAGAGAGAAGAAATACAAAGTATTTTCCACATGAAACACGCTAAGGGCAATTTGGGGAAAGGGCAGGGAGTAATGGAAACTGTAATTCTTTAATAATCTTTCAGTCATGAAATACTTATTGAGAACATACGCTGTACTGAGCAAGAGCAAGACGGCAGTTAGGAAGAAGCCAGGTGTGGTCTCTGCCTCGTGGCGCTCTCAGTGTGGTGGGAAAGAAGACAGCCTCAGACAGCCTCACAAGTGAACAGAGGCTCTCAAACTCTGAGTGGTGCCATGGGGGAGGAGAGGACCTGGCACCTGGAGCCATGACTGGGGACCTCCCCTGGGGGCTCCGGAAGACAAGTAATTGGGGGAGGGGGAGCAGTGCAGGCAGGGGACCTGAGAAAAGACCACCATGTGTTCAGGAATGTACCAGCAGACGCGCTTGCCTAGGATGTAGGGTGTCAGGAGAGACTGGCCTTACGTGGAGCTGGCGAAGTCGCCAAGTCCTTGACCACATGAAAGACTTTGGCCCTTGTCCTGAAAACAAGGTTAGAGCATTAAAGGCTTTGCTTGTCCGTCCTGCAGTGTGGAGGGTCAACAATAGGATGGCAGGAATGGAAACAGGGAAACAGTGAGAAGAGACGTGGAGGCAGCCCGGGCTCGGGGTGTGGCCGTGCGGGTGGAGGGAGTGGGCAGAAGGGAGTGGAGCCTGGGCTGTTGGCTGGCTTTAGGTGATGAGGGGGCAGGAGAAGCCAAGGACGCTCCGATCTGGCCTTTCCCCTAACGGACGGTGGTGCTGTTTATTTACTGCACGAGCCGGACGGGGAACAGGCTTAGGGCTGAGGTCACGAGAGAGGAGCGCAGAGAGCGGGCGGTGAAGGTAAAACCCTCGCAGCTTTCAGATGCCAGGTGGACCGGGGGGACGCCCGAGAAGCAGCCGTTCTCACCGTGGCCGTGTGCGATGCCCCTGGCTGAGCGAGGAAGTGGGGGCCGAGGTGCTCACTGGGCTGCACAGCGCCTGAAAGCCGTGGGGGCCTCTAGCAGGAGCTCTGGAGTGAAACGACAGGGCTCGTTGGAGTGGGCTGTGGAGTGAGCAGAAAGTGGGGAGAGAAGCCCTGCGGGAGGGAGGAGAAGGGGCTGGGTGCAGAGCAGGGAGGAGTGGTGCTGAAAGCTCACGGGAATGGCGCCTAGTCTGAGTAGCGCAGTACTATCGTTCTGTAAAATGCTGTTATAAATCTGGAGTTTTGCTCCAGCACTGCACCATGGACAGCAAACTTAGGGAACTTCCTCCTCTGGAAGTGGGACAAGCTGCTGATAGAACTCTGCCTTGGGCTTAGTTATGTCCCTAAATGAATGGTCCCTATGGGTCCGCAGGAGGAATCGGGGGCATCCAGCACCCATCCCAGCCAGCCAGGAGCATCAGGTGCACTGACCACCGCTTTCCTCAGACTCAGGATGCCGCTCGGAAAAGCCAGCAGCGTGCCCGGGTCTGGGAAGCTGGCCCTGACCAGGAGCCCCTTTTCTGACCATGTTTCTGACCTGCTGCTCTAGCCCCAGCAGGCAGCCATTTGTGCTCTTCGGTAATCACTCCACACGAGAAACACTGAATGCTGGCAACTTCAGCTTCCCTTCGGAAGGGCACCTCGTGCGCAGCACTGGCCCCGGTGGGAGCTTTGCCAAACACATGGTGAGTAGCTTGGCAGCCTGGTGCATCGTTGTACCATCAAACAGTGGGAGGGGGAGCTGCACCAAAGGGAACTTCCAGGTAGTGTGCTGCTTTAACCCTGAGCTTGACATTGTTTTGGAGTGAAAAGAAGTGATTTGAAAACTGTGTTTTTGTACAAGTACTAGGTATGACTTGAAAACATCATTTTCAGTTTTGAAATACTTGAAGGAAAAAGGAATATAAATTTCACAAACCCAACTCTTCAGGTTGTCAGGGTAGTGTTGTCATTAGCATAAAATTTTTTAACTGACAAGCCTTAATTTTGTTATGTCCTGACTGACATTTAAGGATGTAAACCTTGAGAGTCATGATTCTTTTATTGAAAGAGCGATTTTTGCCTTTGATGGTCTACTGTCCACCACATTCTATTAAAGGAAGCATAGACTGGAATGCGAGACTCTCGTCATCATAAGAGTCTTTGCTGTCGTAGGGGAATAAAACGTTCCTGGCAGTCAGGAATGCTGGGAGGTAAGTGCTCTTATTTTTCCGTTTGGATTTGGAGAACATGAGACCCAGGAGGATAAAGCTCCGTCTCTCTGGGCTGAGACCAGGTCTGTCTCCAGACCTGTCCTAGAAACAGGGCTCCCAAATGGGTGTGCATCAGGATCTTGCTGATCCTGATCCCACAAAGGGGAGCAGTGGGGCCTCATGGGAACCCCCTGAGCACTCTTGGAATATACAGAAAAGGTCAAATGGCATAGGCCTCTCTGAATACTCTTACTTGTTTACTGTATATATATTACTATATGTACCCAAAAGAATTGAAAGCAGGGACTAGAACAGACATTTGCACACCAGTGTTCATAGCAGCATTATTCACCATTGCTAAAAGATGGAAGCAACCCAAATTTCCATCAACAGATGAATGGATAAACAAAATATGTTGTATACATACAATGGAATATTATTCAGCTGTAAAAAAGAATGAAGTTCTGATACATGCAACAACACGAGTGAACTTTGAAGACATCATTTTGAGTGAAATAAATAAGCCAGACACAAAAGAACAAATGTTTGCTCTCATTGATATTAAATAATTAGAATAAGCACAGTCATAGATTCAGAAACTAGAATACAGGTAACCAGGGGCTGGGGTGAGCATAGGGAATGGGGAGGTAATGCTTACTTGGTACAGAATTTCTGTTTGGGGTGATGAAAAAGTTTTGGTAATGGATGATGGTGATGGTAGCACAACATTATGAGTGCAATTAACAGCACTGAATTATATATTTAAATATGGTTAAAGGGGGAAATTTTATATATGTTACTAGAATAATATTTTTTAAAATAACCTATAGGACTGTACAACACAAACAGTGAACTCTTATGTAAATTATAAACTATAATTAATAGTACAATTATAGTAATATTCATTCATCACTTGTAACAAAGTTACCACACTAATAAAAGGTGTGACTCACAGTGGGGGTTAGGTATCTGGGAACTCTGCATTTTCTGCATGATTTTTCTGTAAACCTACGACTTCTCTGATAAGAAAAGCCCGCTCTCTCTAGCCACAGGACAAGGAAAGGGGCTGCCTAGAAACACCAAACTTTTAAGTAATAACTGTCCTTTGTAGCCAAACACACAGAAACAGAAAAAAATGGTATCTCCACCCCCACCCCAGCCAGCAAATAGCTGCGGGGTGCAGGCTCCATCCAAGGAGGAATTTCTAGGGAAGCATGAAGACAGCAGGGAGACAAAAGGAGGACATTGGAAACATTTAAGTCCCGGGCACCAGCTTCAGCAAACATTGAACACAGCCCGACTGCTAGCCAGATTAAAAAGAAAAAACTCACATTAAAGATCTGCTTGCCTTATTTCCTGATGTCCTGATACATCATGTCTGACTTTCAACAAAAAAAGGCAAGGAAAATATGTCTAAAGGACAAAGCAGCATCAGAACCAAATTCAAATGTGAAGCAGATTTTGGAATTATTAGGGAATTTAAAATAACTGTGATTAATACCTTAAGGGTTCTAGTGAGAAATGTGCACAACATACAAACAGATGGGTACTGTATGCAGAAAGATGGAAACCCTAGAAGGAGTCAAAAGGAAATGCTAGAAATGAAAACAATAACCAAAATTAATGTATTTGTTAGGCTCATCAGTAAACTGGACTTGGCCAAGGAAAGAACCAGTGAGCTTGAAGATAGGTTGGTAGAAACTTCCCAAGCTGAAATGTAAAGGGAAAAAGAAAGGAAAGGGGGGGGGGAAGGGAAGAAAAGGAAGGAAAGAAAGGAAAGAAAGAAGGAAAGAGAGAAAAACAGAACAGAAATTCAGTAACTGTGGAACAGTTTCAAAAGGTGTGACATATGCATAATTGACATATTAGAAGGAGAAGAATCACAGAACAGAGCAGCAGAATTATTGGACAGAATAATGGCCAAGAATTTTCTAAAATTAATGACAGATCCCAAACTACAGATCAGGAAGCTCAGAGAACAACAAGCAGAATAAATACCAAAAAATCTACACCTAAACATATTATATTCAAATTGCAAAAAACCAAAGACAGAGAAAAGTTTGAAAGAAGTCAGAGGGAGAAAACACCTTAACTCTAGAGGGACAAGGATAAGAATTTGAGCAGACTTCTCATCAGAAACCATGCAGAGAAGTAGAGAGTGAAGTGAAATATTTAAAGTGTTGAGAAGAAAAAAAAAACCCACCAACCTAGTATTCCATATCCAGTTAAATTATCATTTAAAAGTAAAGAAGAGAAGCGGATATGGCTCAAGCAGTTGAGTGCCTGCTTCCCACATATGAGGTCCCAGGTTCGATCCCTGGTACCTCCGAAAAAAAAACAAACAACAAGCAAACAAATGAAAAAAACAACTCAGGGGAGCCGATGTTCAATCCCTGGCCCTGGTACCTAAAAAAAGAAGAGAAAAGTAAAGGAGAAATGAAGTTGTTCTCAGACAAAAACAGGGAATTCGCTGCCAGCAGACCTCTTCTGCAAGAAATGTTAAAAGAAGTTCTTCAGGGAGAAGGAAACTTACAGAGATTATACAGGTCAGAAATCTAAACCTACATGAAGAAAAGAAGGGATGGAGGAACAGGAATACCCTGTTACAAGGTGCCTGCACTAATCAGGGAGCAATGTTGTATAATATGAAGGTAGACTTAGACTTATTATAAATGTGTGTTGCAAACTCTAGGGAACCCACTAAAAACGTCCAGGTCTCAATTGAGAAATCACCTGAGATCTCAAACCAAATGAGAAAAGACAGTCGTCAGACACCACCATTGAGATGGCAAAGATGTTAGAACTATCTGACACGATTTTAGAGCAACCATCATAAAAATGCTTCAACAAACAATTACAAATATCCTTAAAATAAATGAAAAAAGAAACCTCAGCAAAGAAATGGAAGACATGAAGAAGAACCAAGTGGAAATTTTAAAACTAAAAAAGAGCAGAAGTAGCTAGAAAGAAGATCTATAAGGAAACAGAGAACTTGAACAATATGATAAATAAGCTGGTCCTGACAGACATACAGGACACTGTACCCCAAATCAGCAGGTTATACATTCTTCTCAAGTGCTCATGGATCTTTCTCCAGGATAGACCACATGTTGGGCCACAAAACAGCTCTCAATGAATTTATGAAGATTGAAATTATACAAAGCACCTCTCTGATCGTAATGGAATGCAGCTGGAAATCTATAATAGGCAGGAAAGGGGGAATTTCTCCAATATATGGAGGCTAAACAACACCCTCCTAAACAATCAGTGGGTCAAAAAAGAAATTACAAGAGAAATTAGTAGATATCTCAAAATGAATAAATGAGAATACAACTTACCAAAACTTATGGAATACAGCGAAGGCAGTGTTAAGAGGGAACTTAATAGCCCTAAATGCCTGTATTAATAAAGAAGAAAAAGCTAAAAGCAAAGACCTAAGACAATACCTGGAGAAATTAAAGAACAGCAAACCAATCCCAAAGCAAACAGAAAAAGAAAGAAATAAAGATTAGCGCAGAAGTAAATGAAATTGAGAAAAGCAAAACAAAAACAATAGGAAAAAAATCAGTGAAACCAAAAGCTGGTTCTTTGAGAAGATCAATAAAATTGACAAACCCTTAGCTAGACTAAGAAAGAAAAAGAGAGAAGATGCAAATAAACAAAATCAGAAATGAAAGGGGGGACATTACAACTGATCCCACAGAAATAAAAAATATCATTAAGAGGATATTATGAGAAAAACTGTATTCCAACAAACTAGGCAACCTAGATGAAATGAACAAATTCCTAGAAATGTGCAAACAGCCTACATGACTCTACAAGAAATATAGGAACTCAACAAACCAATCACAAGTAAAGAGATTGAATTAATGATCAGAAGTCCAGGACCAGATAGCTTCATGGGTGAATTCTACCAAACATTTTGAGAAGAATTAATACCAATCCTGTTTAAACTTTTCCAAAAAAATGAAAAGGGTGGGAAATTACCCAACACAATTTATGAAGCCAACACCACCCTAACCAAAACCAGATAAAGATACTACAAGAAAAGAAAATTACAGACCAATCTCTTTAATGAACATAGATGCAAAAATTCTCAAGAAAATATTTGTAAATCGAATGCAACAGCATATTAAAAGAATTGTACACCACAATCAAGTGGGTTTTATTCCTGATATGCAAGGGTGGCTCAACATATGAAAATCAATTAATGTAATACACCACATTAAAATTTCCAAGGGAAAGAAAAACATGATATCTAGATTGATGCAGAAAAGGAATTTGACAATATCCAGCTTCCTTTCTTGATAAAAAGACCTTGAAAGATAGATATAGAAGGAAAGTTCCTTATATATGAAAATCCCACTGCCAACATTGTACTCAATGGGGAAATGTTGTAAGCTTTCCCTCTAAGATCAAGAACAAGGCATGGATGCCCACTGTCACCACTGTTATTCCACATTGTGCTAGAAGTTCTAGCTAGAGCAATTAGGCAAGAAAAAGAAATAAAAGTCATCCAAATTGGAAAAGAGAAAGTAAATCTCTCACTTTTCACAGATGTCGTGGTCCTATATTTAGAAAATTCCAGAATATCTACAGCAAAGCTATTGGAATGAGTTCAGCAAAGTGGCTGTATACAAGATCAGCATGCAAAAATCAGTTTATACACTAGTAATGAGCAAGCTGAGAAAGAAATCAAGAAAAAAATTCTATTTACAATAGCAACAAAAAGACTCAGATATCTAGGAGTTAATTTAACCAGGAATATAAAGGATCTGTATTCAGAAAAATAAAAAACACTGCTGAAAGAAATCAAAGAAGATCTAAACAAATGGAAAGACATTCCATGTTCATGGATTAGAAGACTAAGCATCATGAAGATATCAATTCTACCCAAACTGATTTATAGATTCAATGCAATACCAATAAAAATACCAACAGCCTACTTCACAGAAATAGAAAAGTCTGTTGTTAACTTTATTTTAAGAGGAAGGGGGTTCTAAATAGCCAAAAACATCCCTAAAAAGAAGAGCGAAGTTGGAAGACTCATGCTTCCTGACTTAGAAATCTATTATAAAGTTACAGTGTTCAGAACAGCATGGTGTTGGCATAAAGTTGGATACATTGATCAATGGAATCAAATTGAGAGTTCAGATAGACCCTCACCTCTATGGGTCAACTGATTTTTGGCAAGCCTACTAAGTCTACTTTTCCGGGACAGAACAGTCTCTTCAACAAATGATGCTGGGAGAACTGGATATCTATAACCAAAAGAGTGAAAGAGGACCCCTATCTCACCCCCAATTCAAGAATCAACTCAAAATGGACCAAAGACCTATAACATAAAAGCCAGGACCATAAAACTCCTGGAAGATAATGTAGGGAAACATCTACAAGACCTTGGAGTAGGTGGGGGTCGCTTAAACCTTACACCCAAAGCACGAGCAACAAATAAAAAATAGATAAATGGGACCTCCTCAAAATTAAACACTTTTGCACCTCAAAGGACTTTGTGAAGATGGTAAAAAGGCAGCCTACCCAATGGGAGAAAACATTTGGAAATCCCACATCCGACAAGGGTCTAATATCCATGATGTGTAGAGATCCTACAACTCAACAATAAAAGACAGATGACCCGATATAAAAATGGGCAAAACACCTGAACAGACATTTCTAAAGAAGAAATGCAAATGGTGAAAAGACACATGAAAAAATATTCAACATCACTGGTTATTAGGGAAATGCAAATCAAAGCTACAGTGAGATATCATTTCACACCTACTAGAATGGCCACTATTAAAAAAAAAAAAAAAAACCAGAGAACTACAAGTGTTGGAGAGGATGTGGAGAGATAGGAACACTTCTTCACTGTTGGTGGGAATGCAGAATGGTACAGCCACTATGGAGGACTGTTTGGCAGTTCCTAAAGAAGTTGAATATAGACTTGCCACGTGACCCTGCAATACCACTACGGGGTATATACCCAGAAGAGCTGAGAACAGTGACAAGAACAGACATCTGCACACCGATGTTCATAGCATCATTATTCATAATTGCCAAAAGATGGAAACAACCCAGGTGTCCTTCAAATGATGAATGGATAAACTGTGGTCTATACACACGATGGAATATTTATTACTCAACTGAAAGAAGAAATGAAGTTGTGAAGCACATGACAACATGGATGAACCTAGAGGACATTATGTTGAGTGAAGCAAGCCAAGCACAAAAGGACAAATATTGTATTATTTTGCTATTATAAACTAAATATAATGAGCAAACTCATGGGGTTCAATAGCTAGAATATAATCACCAGAGAATAGAATGTTGTTAGAGAATGGAAAGCCAAGTTTTAATCTGTGCAGAATTGGTCAAAAGTTGTTTGTAAATGATTGGAAATGAATAGAATTGGTCAAAGCACATAATAGGATTTATAATTAATAGTGCTAACATATGAGTATGATAGTGGTTTGTTTTTTTTTCTCTTTGAGTAATGAAAATGCTCTAATATTAAGTGGTGAATACACAACTTTGTGGTTATACCAAATGCCATTGATTGTACACTTTAGATAAATTGTATGGCTTATGAACAAAAAGAAATAATAGGGTGAGTAGGGGGAAATATATACCAAATGTAAGATATGGACTACAGTTAGTAGTAATACTTTGATGATGCTTTTTCATAATTTGTTACAAATGTTTCACAACAATGCAAATTATTGGGAGCTCTGTATGGTGTTATTCATGTTTGTTTTTTAAGTTCACAGCTTTTACTATACACTTATTTTTTATGTATGTTCATGTATGAATGATAGACTACAATAAAAATTTTTAAATGAAAAATTTTTAAAAGTGCAGTGAATGGACTCAACAGTATAATGGAGGGGCAAGAGGAAAGAGTCAGTGAACTTGAATGTAGAACAATAGAATTAACCCACTCTGATCCACAGAGAGAAAATAAAATTAAGAAAAAAAAATGAGCAGCACCTCAGGGATCTATGGGCCTATCACAGAAGATCTAACATTGTAGTCATTGGAGTACCAGAAAGAGGAGAAGGAGGGTGGGACTGGTAGAGTATTCAAAGAAATAATGGCTGAGATTTCCCCAAATTTTCCAACAACATGAACCTCCACGTTCAAGAAACTGAGTGAACCCCAAACAGGATAAACTGAGAGATACCCACACCAAGACACATCCTAGTCAAGTTGTAAAAACTCCAGACGAAAAGTCTTAAAAGCAGCCAGAGAGAAACAACAACTCACCCATAGGGGGAAAACAATCCAAATGACAGCTCATCCACGACCACGGAGGCCAGAAGGAAGTGGCACATTTTTCAAGAGCTGAAAGAGAAGAACTGTCAGCCTAGAATTCTTTATCCAGTTAAAATATTCTTCAGAAATGAAGGGAACTCAAGGGTTCTCAGATGAAGAAAAAGTAGACTTTGTTGCAGCAGACCAGCCCTAAAAGGAAATTCTGTCTAAACAGATAGGAAATGACTAAAGAAGGAATCTTGGAACATCAGGAGGGAAGAAGGAGCAGGATGATAAGACCAGTGCTCCTGGGCACGGAAGCGCCATCTTGTTCCAGTAACAGCAGAAGTTGACGTGCCCCCTCGACAGCCGGGGGCGCCAGTTGATGGGGTGCCGTCCTGTAAGCCCTGGGGGCCCAGTTGACAGGGTGCCCTCACGTAAGCTCCCGGATCAGCGCTTTGTGCCGACCTCACCTGCCAAGTCCCTCCATCACAGCCATGCTCACAGCGCACTGTCCACCCGGATAGCAGCACCGTCCCCATAGCTCCAATTGCCGATCTCAGTTAAGCTTTGTTGAGTGACCTCCTTGTTCTCTTGCCTTCATTGAATCAAAAAAAAAAAAATCAATACACCACTGAATTGTATAGTTTGTAATGGTGAATTTTGTGTTTTGTGAATTTTACCCAAAAAATTGAACAAATAAACCAAAACAACACACAATGACATTAGTAGCTTGCTCAGGGTCTCGAGACCATGGACGGCTTGTGCCCGTCCTTAGGTCTGCTTGGCTCCACGGGGCTCTCACCCTCGAGACCAGGGGACCTGCGCGTCCCTGCTGTGTGCCCGCTGCTGCACTCTCTGAGGGGTTCGTTGCCTCCGGGTCACAGGCGCGCCGGCCATGCTGCAAGCCTTTGGGCCAGTAAGTTAGCTGGGTTCTCTACACAGCATTTGGCAATCATTGGGGGGTGTTGTTATCAGACCTTTATTTTACAAATACGGAAACTCAACAAAGTCAAGGAACTTCCCCGAGATAGCCTCCTGGGGGTGGGGGCCCTAGACGAGGACCTTCCCTTTCAGCTCTGTTGCTAGGTAACACACCGCCTTTTCCATTTCTGGGCCGTTTGTGAATAATTTACAGATTACTAAGTGCCATATGAAAATGCTAACCCTGATTTTTTTTTAACAGTTTTACATTGCGTATACAAATTCTACTGTGTCAATTTATTTTTTAATGTGTCAAAAAATTGACATTAATATGTGCTTACCTAAATTAATAACATTATTTAAGGGACATTTTTGAAATCCAAGGAACATGTTTAATTGAAGCTATGTGCATATTGATGGCATTTACTCGCACGGCATGAATTCTCACACAGGCCATGGCAGCAGGGTCATGGCTACCACGCTGGGTTAGCGATGAGTCTCAGGAAGTCCTCATTTCACATGTGCAGCTTGGGTTCACAGCATTCAAAATAGTCCCAAAAAATGCCATATATTCTGGTGAAGTAACGTAGAAGGAATGAGCATTTGTATCACATACGGGCGCTCGTGGTAAAATTTTTGCACTTTGTACCTGCTCTCCTAACAACCCTGATGAGAAAGAGAGAATGACATCCAGTCTTATCTCTGTATAAATGAGCAATTAAACAGAAGAAGAAAAAGTAAACCCAGGGGCATTCATTTCCTCGTCTGCAACACCTGAGGCACAGAGATGAACGGGAGCGATGGCGGGAGCTGGGTGCGCTCCTTTCCTGAACCTTCGCCACCCCGCACACCTGCCGGTCGTGTCTGCTCTCGCTGTGAAAGTTCTGGGCTGAGTTCAGAGCCCAAGGATCTTTCCTGGCCTTGCCTTCCAAGTTGTGAATTCATGAGCATCCCGGGTTGGCTGAGCACCCAACAGCAACTTTTAAAAAGGCAAAAAAAAAAAAAAGAATTAAAAAGGTACATTTTGGTGGGAGGGGTCGGGAGACTTCGGGAGATTTTTTCCCTATGCCTTAAGAAATAATAAATCAGCTGTTGGTAAAATAAAATGGATTTCCCTTAACGATAGCCTTTTTGTTTCTCTGCAGTAAGCCATAATCCAAGCACACTAAGTCCCTGTCCTTTTTGCTCCTGGCTTCCAGGTGGCACAGTGTGTCTCACCAAAGGGACCCCTTGCTTGCTCGAGAACATACTTTTTTGGAGCTACTCACACTCCTTACTTGGGTAAGTCCTGGCAGTCATCGTCCATCGACTCCAATTAATTTGAAGTTGACCCACAAGTTACTGCTTTGCTCAGAAGCTCACGGTGCCAATTCTCAGGCTGCCAGCTCAGTCTCTGGATGTGGCCGGTGAGTTGATGGGCCTCACGCATTTCTCAAGGGATGTGTTTCAGGAGGAAAAGCAGTTCAGCATGTTCTGAGCCTGTGGCTTGTGGTCCCAGGGCTGCGGGCTGTGATGGGAGTTGGGACCACCCAGCCAGGTGCCTGCCCAGTCGTTCCTTTGGGGAGGAGGGCTCCCAGGAGCTGTGAACATTCCCCGGAGCAAGGGCTTCGGGTTGTGGGACGTCCAGAGAGGCTGGGCTATGGGAGGTCACCCAAAGCTGCAGTCATCGGAGAAGCACAGAGAGGAGCCTCTAGAGGGAACGGAGGGGTCCCACCACTGCCGTCCACCAGGAGCCAGGTTTCCCCCTGGGGGCAGCACGTGAGCCAGGCACTCTGGAAAGAAGCACGACTGCTGGGTTTAGAAAACCAAGGAGGCAGGACTGAGCCTGCTACTGTGACCTCATAACTTAAAAACTTGAGACAAAGCAGAAGCATTCTAGAGGCTCCAGTTCCACGCACTTCTGGTGTTTATTTGGTGGTGAAACTGGGTGTGGATGAAAGAAGGAAATGTTGGGATGAAGGGGTGAAGGTCCAGGAGAGTGAGGGAGAAGCTGGGTTTCACTGTTGTCAGTGCTCGCTCTGTGTATTTAACCTAAAAGACAGAATGCTGCTCCTGGCATTTCCTGTAATGGAATTAACAAATTCCGGCTGTGTGGAGAAGTGTCACGTGTCCCGAGCTTGTCGCACTCTTAATTCATGACGCTCTTTCACAGGTGACAGCAGCAAGCGGCCCAAGAAGACGGACCCAAGGTAAGGCTCCATCCCTGCTTCAGCTCTTCTTCCCTGAAGCTGGGCTGCTCAGAAATCGTGGCTGTGCTGTCTCCTCCCTTTCGAGATCAGGAGCAGGCGAGACACTGGGTTTGTGGGGGGAGCAGAGCTGCGCAGTTTCCCAGGAGGCTGCCAGCCCGGCTCTCAGCTCGGAGCCCAGGTGGAGGATCCTGCCAGCTTTGCCACCTGCTCCTCCCTCTGGAGCTGAGACTTCCTACCCTCAGCACCATACGTTTACATGGCAAAGTTCTCCTTAATGTGTTTTCCACAATAGTGCATTTTTGTTGGGGGCTTCCCCCAAAATAAAGCATCCTGAAACCTATTTGGTGTGAAACCCCGTCTGGTGTGAGCAGGGTTCTCTCTGGAATTGGCACCTAAGCTGTAGAGAGAATTGGCACCGTAACCTGGTCTGTGCCCTTAGAACGGCCTTAGGGTTGGCGTCTCTCCCGCCACGTGGAGCAGGAAAGCAGAGAGGGGGGCTGAAGGCGTGGGTGCTGAAACTCCTGAGTCTCAGGAGACATTGTCCTTTAGGAAGAGAAGCGTGCCCGGGTCCCTTGCTGCCTCACGGAGCAGCCGAGCGTAAGCCGGCGCCAGCGGTGCTGAGCCTCGCAGGGCTCCCTAAGGAGCTTCTCAAGGATACAGGTTCCCCCGGTCCAGTCCCAGAGCTTCTTTTTACTTTTTTATTAGAGAAGCTGTGAGCCTACGAAACAGGCATGCGTAATGTGCAGAATCCCCATTATCACCCCTCCAGCAGCACCTTACATTGAGGGGCGTTTGTCACAGGTCACGAGAGAACATGACCAGACTGTGACCGCTAGCCGTGGTCCACAGCGCACACTTGGTATCGTTTTCCACATACCCCCCTGTAATTAACACCATGTCAGTGTTGTGCACTTGTTACGGTTCATGAGGGGCACTCCCATCTTCGTGCTGTTAGCCACACCATCTGCCACCACGTGGCTCACTGTGTTACACAGTCCCATGCCTTGTACTTTCCATCCAAAGTGGACACTCAGTGGCTCTCAGTTTCATCACAGAGTTGTGCAGTCATCTCCCCAGTAAACCTCTGACTGTTTTCCTTAGTCCAAAAGAGAAAATCCCATACCCACCCTCCACCACTGCTCCTCAGCGTCGACACAGTACCTCCTTTGACGTTGATGGAAGAATCTCACAATATACTGTTAACTGTAGTCCATAAGTTACATTGATGCTCTTTTTCCCATGCATCACCCTATTCTTACCACCATGTAATAGTCGTGCATTTGTTCTAGTTCACAGGACATTCTTGCATCTGTACTATTAACCACAGTCCTCATCCACCTCTGGGTTCACTGTGCTATTCAGTCCCTAGATTATTCTCTAG
>JAQZBX010061931.1:0-17005 GCA_029593785.1 Cabassous unicinctus
CCAGTGTGGGCCATGACTCCTGGGGATGAGCCTCCCTGGCACCAAGGGATTACTACCAAATACCAATTAGCAATGCAACTGGAAAAAGACCTTGACCAAAAGGGGGAAAGGGTAAAGACAAATGAATTTATATGGCTAAGAGATTTCAAAGTGAGCCAGGCAGTCATTCCAGGGGTTACACTTATGCACATCTCAGCAGGATCTCATTGACTGCCAAAGTAAATATTGCCTCAAATAGCGGGGCTCCTGAGGGCTCTGGAGACATCCAGACACTATAGGCAGAGCAAACAGTTCAGGAGTTTGGTGACCTGCCAGAGGGGCCTACTTTGGAATTTATGCTCCTCAGTGTGACAGAGTTTAACTCAGTCATGGTTTCCCTATACATGGCTCTTCTGCCCCTTCTATTTGAACCTATAGTTAGTACTAGAGTTGACAGGTATATGTCCAAGAGACTTCAGTCTTTGGGCTTTCAATGTACCTGTTGGGCCCTGAATCTCAACAGAGTTGCAACACCTAATCTCCAGTTCATTGGACTCACTCAGGATAACTAACAAGGAGATGATGATGGACAATGCTCATCCTAAGGAACAGAGACAGTCTGCAACTGCAAGCAAGATAGTCCCATTCATCTGCCCCATGGGATCTAAGTCTCCTTTCAATTGGAGGCGGAGTGGGCATCACCATCCCAGAATCCTCAGGATTAGGGAATGAATGATAGACTAGAGTAGACTTACTGTTATTCTACTATAGACTTATTGTGATTCTAGCAATGGAAGAACTTTTATCATTGATGTGGAGGCAGTGGCCACTGGAGGTTCTCTGGGGAGGGAGAGGGAAAAATAATTGTTATATGGGGACATTTTCAGGACTTGGGAATTGTCCTGAATGACATTGCAATGACAGATACAGGCCATTGTATATGTTGTCTTAACTTACAAAATTGTGTGGAAGAGAGTGTAAACTACAATGTAAACTATAATCCATACTTAGTGGCAATGCTCCAAAATGTGTTCATCAGTCGTGACAAATGTACTACACTAATGAACGATGTTGTTAATGTGGGAAAATTTGGGAGCAGGGCATATAGGAATCCCCTATATTTTTTATGTAACATTTATGTAATCTAAGCATCTTTTAAAAATAAAATTTAAAAGTATATATATAATAGAGAGTATGGTTAGGAGTATGGAGTCAGACTACCTAGATTCAAATCCTGGCTATCAGCTCTTATTGTGTGATGTTGGTCAAGCCACTTTACTTCTCTATGCTTCAGTTTCCTCATGTGAAAAATGAGGATGATACATTAAAGGATTTCCACGAAGATCGAAAGATATATTTATTTAGTTCACTTACTTAGAACTCATTTTCTTAAAATGTTTGGAATCTAAGGGGTCAGTAACTATTAGCTATTATCATTAGTCCTGTGTACTCAGGCACTGACTAGAAGGTGAAGACATAAAGACACAGATTCCTTGCCTCCCAAAAGCTCCCTATTCAACAGAGAAGATGAGTATGTAAACAATTATGGCAGCGTGCTAAGTGTGATACTACAGACATACAGAAGGCACAACAGGATCATGAAGAAGGAAGTATTTAACTCTGCCTGAGGGTGCTGGAGAAAGCTTAAATATTCTCTGTTCTAGGAGTGTGAGTCTTGCAGGGTAAGTTGACATTTAGAGAGAAGAGCGTTTGAGGCAAGACAATCACCTAAGGAGCTAAGATGATGAGCAAGGCAGGAGACTATTCTACAAATTCCGTTGGCCTGTAACTTAGGTGGGTAAAGGGGTAAGAGGAGAAGAGTCAGAGATCAAGTCATGAAGTTCCTCATCTTTCATGCTTAGGAGTTTGAACTTTATCTCGTAAAGCCCTCCTGCCTCTCAACTGGGGGCTTGAGAGGCTATGCTAAGGGGTACTTCCAGCCTTACAAGCATAATTTGCTCAACAACAGGTTTAAAAACTTACACCATTACTTTTCTATTGAAATAAACGCAGGTAGGTCGTGAATTATACTGCAAAATTTGCATAACTTTTTAAGGAATGTCAATGAAATTTAGAACTTAGAGTGGAATGCTTGGCGATATACCCTTAGACTTTCAAGCATAGGCAATTTTTCTCTGCCAGTAAGGAATTAACAGAGGAAAAATTGGGAAAGGTGATTTGTCTGAGAAAAGCAGAAGAAACTTCCATGTCATATCTCATTCAGAGGTAGCATGGCATAAGTATTAAGGATTCATAGAAGGATTTGGAGGATGAAAATGTTATAAGTAGATTTATATTGAGAAGGATCACTCTGGCTTCAGTGTGGTTCTAATAATTATAATAGTAACAATAATAATGATGATGATTAAACCAGAGGTGGACAGGCTAATAAGGAACCTAAGAAAGTTCAGTTCTCCCTTTTGTTACTCCCAATTGCCCAGCACTTCTCTTTCATAATTTGGTACTTTATTCAGTGTCTGGCTACCCCACTAAACTATGAACTCCGTGAAAGAATAAACCATATATTTGTTATAGCCCCAATGCCTAATCTTATACCTGGCACACAGCTACTCAATAAGTGGTTGTTAAATGAATGTGTACACAAAAAGAACTAAACACAGAATTTCTACAAAATTATTTTAGGGGGCCTAAAAAGATATATATTTAGCTACTTTGATGATTTGAAGTACTGCTTTATTTCTGGAATTTAAATTCATGAAATGATATTCTTTGAGTTCATCCCAATTTTATTAAGCCTGTTTATTTGGTTATCTTCCTTTTTACAGATAAGGGGCTGAGAAGCTCAGAGAAAGGTTAAGTACCTTGCTGGAGTCACAGAGTCAGTAAGGGAGAAAGGACTTGAACCTGGGTCTGGCTAACCTGAGCCTGTGCTTTCAACCACTGTGCTATACTTGGGATCAGTAAGAGAAAGTTTGTGGAAGTCATGACATTTGATCTGGTTCCCAAATGGAAGGTAAACTTCCACAGGTTTGAGTTAGGGAGTAGAACATTCCAATTCCAGAGGGAAAAAATGGGCAGAATCCAATGTCCAAAGAATTCCAAGCACTCTTGGAAAAGTAATCCAGTGTAGCTAGGATATACAGAGTTTGAAGAGAAATAAAAGAGTTAAAAACCAGGAAATTCAATTAGAAAATGGATTAAGGCTAAATGTTGTCAGGCCTATGACATTCCAATAGTGAAGTGGACCAGCGCAGATTTCTAAGCAGGGAGAGGACATGGCCTGAACTGGACCACATCTTGATTGTTTGAGGCTTAAGTTTTTAACCGTAAACTTGGGAAAGTCAACTTCTTTGCTTATCAGTTTCCAAACCTATAAAAGAGCAGCATATATAATTCAGTTCCACTCCAAGCACAATTTTACTGAAAATAAATCACGACCTGATACAAGACTACCCGTTCTTAGAGCAGGCTTTACTTTTTCAGCTTCAAATTCATCAGAGGGTTTAAAAAATTAAAATTTCTTTTCTCTGCTGGGTTTCACTGCTTTTGGCTTGTGTGTGAATCTTATATTTACATAAGGCAGAGTCTTCTGCTAGTTCATGGAGCTACATACTGGATGGATTTATCATTTGCCTCTTCGTTAGAAGACACGGAAAAGATGCTTATGGCCCTCTTGATTCCTAGTTAGATTCATTCTTCACCCAGCATTCATGGTTGGTTGTGGATAGCAGTGAGAAGGCTTGAAGCAGGCTTCTAGGTTCTCTAGGACTTATAGAATTGAGTGAAACTTGAAGGGAGGGGTGAGGGTGGGGAGATATTTACCTCCTTTCATTTTGCATCTCTCTCCCTTTTCCTTAATGTTAGGTATTCATCATGTGAGCCAAAAATTACATGCAGCTGGGTGAGGTCTGGAACACAGAACCCTTGTGCAGGCAGGCAGCAACCCCCCACCCCACCTCCCCTCCACCACCCCCGGCCCCAAGGATTCTCACATTCACGTTGCCAAGAGCAAACATATAAGATATGGTTATGTCCTAAGCATCAAATATGAGCTATGGAAACAATATGGAAAATACTCCTTGTGTATTTTTAAACAAGCTAATTGAAACCAGACCTCGGATCCTCCTTCCTTCTTAATCCAGGTGAAAGTTCCTTATCCTTTGAAAGGAATGAATGTGAACAAAGTAGTTTTTTTGGACTTGAAAAATATTGTTCAGAATCAACCACATCTTGTCTATTTGAGATCCGCCCCCACCCTTGTCTATTTCCCTCTTTCACGTGTCCCTCATCCCTCCCCACACGCCTTCCCCACTCTGCTCCCACTTCCAGCTATATGACCTACAGGAACAGGGAAGGGTTGTTATTTCCTCCGTGGATCAGGGCTTTTGATAATGCTAAGCTGTTTAGGTTGGAGCTGTGGCCTGACATTGTCAAAAGCCATATGGTGTTGAGACGAAGCTGGGGAGCAAGAAAGCCCAGCCAAGACTTGCAAGATCTGTGACTAACCAAAGCTGTGAGTTTAATGAGGGAAGAGGAGATTAAGGGAGTTCTGGCTTTTCTGGCAAAAGGCCCAGTTGAACTCAGGAATACCCAGAGGCAAAAGCAACTCAGCCTACAATAAATTGATAAAAACAACCTATTGATTCCTGCTTTGTTGTCAACACAGTAGACTGAAGACACTTCTCAACTTCAGGAAACAAGCGCTCACAAGCTTCCTGATTTTACCCTCAGTCACACATCCAGTCTTCTGGGTTTGGATAGGATGAATTGCTCTCAGTATATCTCTTTCTTTGTGATGTATTACATTTATAGCAATATTCCCTTCCTTTTGTCAAAGATTTTTACACCTGTTTTTGTGTTTCAGAGCATTAGTCAATTTAAATTATATTAGGAATAATAGGTGCTATATGACTTTCACTGGAAATAAACATAAAAGAAAAGCTTTCAGTGATATTTCCCCTGAAAAATTTCCCATGAGTAAAAAAAGTAAAATGTTACCTTCCACAAATGAACATCCACAAAAGCTATTTACTCTCCTTGGTCCAACCATCATAAACTGTAGTCATACAGAATTAAAATATGTTTATTCAAAAGGAATTTTAACTTTATTTTTGATATGGATTTAGTCATGTTATAATTTCAAAATAGTCTTGTTTCAGAATCACCTTAGTGATTCTGAAAGACAGAGAAAGTGAGGAAAATGAGTTATATTTAATAAATAAGCTTAGTGCATTCATCTCAAGGCATAGCTAATAGGATTCTAAATAGTTTTGAATGGCCCTAAATAGGCCACTGCGTTGGAAGGAGTTAGAAATGGATATTTGCATATAGGCAGAGTTAATATATGGAGTGTTCCTAGAACTGGCCTCCTACAGAGTTGAAAATAATTTACAGTAGATCAAAGTAAGCTGACATAAGACAATAAGGTGGTTAATGCCAGCTAACTTAGAGGTAGAAGGAGACAGCAATAGTACAGTTATGCTCTGATCAAAAGTTGTAAACACCCTGGTGGGAAAGTAGGAACTTCAAGGGCAGCAGAAGAAAGAGGTCTGTGAAAGTTTAAAGTTTAGATGGGCTAAATATGGCTTTTCCCCTGATTCTTTCAGAGACCTGGAAAGCATCAGCAGTCAGCAGCAGATGAGAACTCTGAAGGAGAGAGAGAGAGGCTGGATAAAGCTGAGAACCGAGGCACAATGAAGAAGGGAAGGAGCAAAGAAAGGTGGGATGGCACGGGAAGAGAAGCTAAGTAGATAATGCTAGTCTGTCTATTTTGTCTTCCATTAAGGCTTTGGCAGAAGATAAGAAAGGCTAAACTACATCAGTGAAAGGGGGACAGCAGGAAGGCCTTTTGAGGGAAGATTTGTGGTGAGGATTCTCTCGACATAGATGAGACCAGCTCCCCAGAAAGGGATAGTGTGGTAGGAACTCTGATTATTAACAGAATCAGGATGAACCCAAGGGGTATCAGTTTTAATCATTTAAATTCCAGGAAATAAAGAATTTTCAAATCATCAACAGAGTTTATTAAAAAGTCTATTTCAGAGAAAAAATATTTTTCCTACAAAAAAAGAGTTGGTCAAGGCTAAAGATTCTGTTCTTCAAAGATGGCAGTGGAAACAAACAATCTGTGCCAAGATTAAAAGGATATTGTGACGTTTGAACCACTGCAGAGAAAGTAACAACTCATTTGAAATATACACCTGGAGAATATACTGAGAAAAAGAATTTCAGCAAGAGGAGGTAGAGTCAAATCTCCACGAAGGGCTTTTCAATTCAAGATTGGGAAAGGTATATGATGAGAGAGCCAAAGTCATGACAGAAGGATGATGGAAGGTGGATGGATGGCTATCAATCAGATGATTGATAAATCCAAAAATAGGACAATGTGCACAAAAATATTTTAGGCATTTTACTACATTAGGAATAATGGTACTTCCTTTTAAAATAGAATTTTAAACATCTTTGTGATGAAAAAAACTAAAATTTTTATGCCAACTGTCCAAATCACATCAAAACAAAAGGAGGCCTAAACAGCTGGACCAGTAACATGAATGAACAACTGAGCCAGTAATATCTGCCAAGGTGAATGTAGTGAAGGCTCCAGAGGCTGTAAAAGGAGAAGGCAGAGGAGATGAGGCTTCCGGGAGGAAATTAGAAAAATGAAGGAGGTAAATTTAGGATTTACAGGCAAGAGTAGAGGAGGTCAGGGAGTGAAACAGGTGGAATAATAATGAACTAATAATAAATGCAAGAAAAAACTAGCCGGAATTACATTGCTTGGGAAACAAATAGGAGACACATGAATACATATTTTTAAAGTGAGGATTTTTTTTATTTGAAGTCCATGAGGGGATAGATGGTCACAGTTCATGCCAGCCCATGGGCCAGAGAAGGAGGCTCACTGCCAGCCTCATAATGCAGGCTTTGCTTGCATTGATCCACCTAGCTCGAGGTTCTGGCTTCCAGCCTTGCAGGCTCCAAAGCTGGATTTTGTCAGCACTGGGACTGGGTCCAGAGCCCATGCTCACAGAGATATGTAAACCAGAATATCAAGTTATATGTGCACAAATGCACCCTTCTGTGCAGGCAGTCTTCAGAGGGAAGCATATAACAATTGGAAGAGCACTTGGTGAACAAGATATTGCCGCAAGAGAAGTCCTGTGGCATGGGGATTAACAGACTAGACTCCAGAGCACATGGGTTTGCCAATTGCTAGCTATGTGGCCTTGGGCAAGTTATTTAATTTCTCTGTGTCTCAATTTTCTCATCTACAAAATGGAGTGTTCCAGTCATCTATAGCTGTATAACAAACCACTCCAAAACTTAGTGGCTGAAAACAACAATCATTTACTTTGCACACAAATCTGCCATTTGGCCAGGGCTTGGCAGGGGCTATTCTTATGTGCTCCATGCATCACTAGCCTGAGTTGCCCAATGGGTGACTAGATGATACATTTACTAGATGGCAAGTTGGTACTGACTGTTGGCTGGTTGCTTAGCTTGGGGTCTGGTCCAGGGGTTCAGTTCTTCAATGAGGAACTTTCCATAGGCATTTTTGGGTTCCTCAACCCATGGTGGCTGGGTTCCGAGAGCAAGCATCTCAAAAGACAGAGTGAAAGCAGTCAGTTTATTAAGGCTTGGGCCCAGAGATGGGCACGTGCCATATTCTATTCTTCACACAGGCACAGTACACAGATTCAAGAGGAGAGGACACAGGACCACACATACTTCTTAAAGCGGGAGTATCAAAGAATTTGGAGGCATGTTTTAAAGCTGCAAGAATCTGTTCTCTGGTCACAAATTGTTTACATTCCTTCCATAGGCAAAATACATTTACCTCATCCACCCTTGCCAGACCTTAAAAGTCTAATTCCATTAAGGCAGTTAATAACTACCTCCATATAGAATTGCTGTGAGGATCAATTTAGTTTATGCCTATAATGTGCTTATGGATTATAGTAAGGACCCAATTAAGGTCTTCTGTTATTTGATTGCTTATAGAGTGTATTGGCTATATTGTTTTTGAGAATCTTCAATACTGCTATAGAAGACAATAAAATAAATGGGACACTTTAAAGTCAAGATGTATTAAGCATATTTATTGATAAGTTAGTAACCTGGAAGACATTTAGACACAGAAAATATAAGTAGAGCATATTGAGTTTGAACATAGATTTTTTTAAAAGGTATAGAACAAGCAACACTAATGTTCATAATACACTTAAATATGATACTTTCAGTATTCATGAGGACTAATTTGACTGTCTCTTGGTGACACTAATTCTGGACCCATGTGTCCTCTGCCCGTAGCTGCTCAGCAGGCTAACAGACAAGCTACAGTTGTGTCTCTACCATAGAGCAAGTATTTGCCATTGACCCCAGACACTTTCTATCTGACTGGATCCCCTTATTCAAATCTTGACTCTGGTCTTCATAACCACATCAGCAGCAGGGAAGGCTAATGTGGTGGAGAGGTGGACAGTTATATGACCGTCGTGTAACTCAGGACCATGGTAGTCTGGTCTTGCCACCACCTTTGCACCCAATCTGAGTGTGTTAACTTATGTCATCTATTTCCTCTTGCTTCTTGCTGTGAGTTTTATGTTGATCTATAGAAATACATCAGAGGAAGGAGGAATTTTTGCTTGGTGGATATAGGGTATTTGTATATAAATGTTATTGAAAGGAAAAAAAAAATCTCCAAAAAATTTCCTCAGGTTATTACAGTCAGATCTTAATTTGGTCTGTGAGTCTTCCTGTTCCATAACCTCTGAGACAGCTGTGGGGTAGTGTACTCGGTGGCCACCATTCATTATATCATAATTTCCCACGTCACGTCAGATGCATTCATGTCCACAATAGGAATTTACTTTTGCAGCACCTTCTGCCTTGGGTGGGCACTGCCAATTTCTGGCCCCTGGAGTTTTCATGTTTTCTCCTCTAGGTTAATAGTTTTCAACTTTTAGTATCACTTGGGGAGCTTATTTAGATGTAGATTAGATGTATTTGTAGACCAGAGGCCACAATTACCTTGCAGTTGAGCAGAGCTATATGGCTGGTTCTAGCTAATAAGTGCGATCAGCATTGACATGGGGAGGCAGTGAGAAACGCTGTGTAACTCTCCATTCACTCCTCTTCCCTGGCTGCCACAGATGTGGAATTGTCATTTGAGATAGAAGACCCTGGATTAAAGCAACCTGGACCACTGAGTCGCTGTCTGAAAAGGCTGTTCCTGAGAGTTGCCAGATATGCTGCTGACTTTGAGTAAGCAAGATGCAAACATTTGTTGTGTTAAGCCATGGAAATTTTAGGTTGCTTGTTACCACAGCAGAATCCATCCAGTTCTGACTAATAGAACTAAAGTGCAATCTAGAAATGAAGGAGGAAATAAAGTATAAAGAAAAACAAATAGAAAGATGAATGCAGAAAAAAATTATATGATCAAAATAGATGTAAAGAAAGAAGTAAAAGAAAACCTGACAGATGAAAGGTAAGATGCAAAGACTCAAAGAGGACAGAGAAAATGCAAAGAAGAACTTAAAAGAACACAAATAGAGGAATTCAACTAATTAAATCCAAGTTATAGAATGTAAAGCCAGAAGGTAATTAATAATAAATAATAATGATAACAATGATAGCAGCTCCCATTTACAAGGCATCTGCTATGTCCAGGCATTTTCCTTCATTTCACCTATCCTTACCACTAACATAACGAAATAGGCTGGGAGACATTCAATGGTATATTCAGAGTCAGATTCAAAACAAGTTCTGTCTTGCTCCAAAGCTTTGATCCTTTTCCAGTGTATCACATGACATCCCAATAACATCAATGTTAGTATATACTGGGAAGTGGGAGAGATAAATTAAATGCATAAAAGTTCAGGACAAGAACGCAGGGTTAAATATAAAGAAAATTTATCATAAATGAAAGGCCTAGAAAAAGAGCTCCATCATTCTAATCAGTAGTCAATATAGAAAGAGAATAAAACTAGGCAGGAAGGAGGTTTCTTTCTTTTCCTCTTCCTCCCTCCCTTCCTTCCTTCCTTTTCCTCCCTCCCTCCCATTCCTTTCTTTCTCTTTTTAGACATACAACCTGGAAATTTTAAAGGGCAATAAGAATATGTATGATCATCAGGATTAATTGGGAAGGAGAAAGGAGAGAGTACTGACTCTCATTTCCCACATATAATACTGAGTGGCAGCAGCGAGAAGGAATTTCAAATGACTTTTTGGAAAAGGTGATGATATTGGAAAAAAATCAAAATGGCATATAAATCCAAACATTTAGAATCCCTCAATAAGAACAGATAACTTAAATATTATTTATTTAGTGCACGTGATGCTAACAATACCCCCAAAAAGGAATGGGGCCAAGAAGTTTAAGAACTGTGAAAGGAATAAGCCTACCTTACTAATGATAAGGAAATAATTGAAAACAATTTATCAAAATGAGGAATATTTTGCAGATGTATATGGCAGATGATCAAATTTTCTTCTTCAAACAAGAAGAAATAAATATGTAAAAGGAATGATCAAGTTGATGAAAGCGCTCCTGGCTTTGGAAAGGATGAGAGAAAAGTAAGGCACATTTAAAAAATGATACAAAGGAAGGAAAAAAGCCAAAGTCTTTTTAAAAAAACAAATAAATGTTCCCAGCTGTGGTAGTATCTAATGAAATTCACAGAGAAAGAGAAAAAGGATGGAAAACTGAAGCCAAAAAACAAATAAATGAACAAATAAGAAATGTTTGAGAAAGAGTCAAGATAATGAGAAAAGAAAATGGAGCTCAAGAAACAATAATTTCTTCTTATGAGCACTTAGTGTTCAAAAAGCAGAGAACATGATAATTTAAAAGAGAGGCAATAAGATAGAGGTTAAGAGCCTGGGTTTAAAAGTTAGGCACATGGAGTTGTAGTCCAGCTCCACTCTTTCCAGTTCCAGGTCTTAAGCACCAGTTTTAAATCTCTCTGTGCCTCAGTTTCCCTTCATGTGTAAAATAGGAGAAAAGGGAGACTTTTATGCTACCTTCTCTTGCCTGAGCTGCTAAGAGTAAATGAAAGACGAATTTAAAACTTTTAACATGGGGCTTGGCTCCTAGGAAGGGCTCAATAAACATTCATGAAGGTGATTAATTACTTATGATAAACTTGGAAGATAAAAACCAACAGATAACACTAAAAGAGAAACTGAAGATAGTACATAGGATGTCTCTGAGGAACTAGTTCAAGGGCAAAAAAAAAAATTCACAGAGAGATGTAGGCTAATGCTTGAGAATCAATAAAAGAAAGAACAGCTCTCAAATAATTTATTGAACTAACACTGTTCAAAAAGTGAGCTAACTGTTGAACTGTTGAAGGACAAAGTGCCTCTAAGTCTAGCAGACCCACTGCTGTTCTTATAATACAACTGAAAATATCTAGGATCCTGCCTTCATTTACCTATTAGAAAAGATCAAAATGAGTGCCGCAGTGAAATAATGAGAGTTAACAATATCTTATTGAGGAAAGAGGAAACACATTAATTTGAAGTCACATCCTAAATGCCCATTAATAAAGAACAGTTGAATAAATTATGTTATATCTATATCCTGAGTAACTGTTAAAAAGAATGTAAGGGCTCTACACATGCTGACAAGAAGAAACATCCTTTCAATGGTGTTTAGTGATAAAGGAAAAGTGCAGAACATTGTGTACAGTAAAGGATCCCATTTTAATGAAAATATTATATGTGGTTATATGTACATAAACCAACCAGATACGTGCCAGAGTCTGGGAAATGGGACTGGAGTATGGGAGGGACTTTTTCCCTTTTTTTGTTATTCACCAGAAGACAATACGGTGTACTGGTGAAGAACCCAAGCTCTGCAGATAACCTTGGCTAGTTAGTTAACCCCTCTGTGCCTTTGTTTACCCTATGTAAAATGAGGGTGATAATAAAAGGGCTATCAGGAGCATTAAATGAGATCATGAACATTTCTTCCACATGACACTCAGAACAGAGCCTGGCACCTAGAACTCTCAATCACTGTCCACTCTTAGTGTTATTAGTGTACCTCTGCATGAGTCACTTTTGTAATTCTTAAAAAGCCTAAATGGGAAGAATAGAGAAAATAATGAAGTTATAAAAATGAAGTGGAGTTCTCTGGCCATGCTTGCATATTTGTTTTTCCACGAGAACATCAGTATCATTTTGTTAAATTTTCCTTAGAATGTTGTGGGTATTTTCACTGGCATTGCATTAATTTACTGATTAATTGAGGGAGGGCAAACAGCTTCAAATGGCTAAGTCTTCCTATCTAAGATCCAGGCACATCTTTAAGTTTTTTCTTACGATCTTTGCATAGTCTTAAATTTGTCTTCATATGAGTCTGTACATTACTTGTACATTTTTTCCAAAATTCTTTTTTATTCATATTGCAAATGAGATGTTTCTTCTTAATCGGTGTTGTTTATACATAAGAAAGCCATGCAGGGGATGAATCTTACCAGGTTATAAAATGTGCTATGGAACTACAACAGTTAAAAACAGTTTTGTGCTGAAGAAGAAATGAAAAGATCAAAGGATAAAATAGAGAATCCAAAAACAGACCTAATTTATGTGAGAATTTAGCATATGATAAAAGTGGCAATTCAAATCAAAAGAGGTAAAATGAATTAATCTATGAATTACAGTGGGAAAACAATAAATCCTCTCCTCAGTCTTTACACCAAATTAATCCAGATTTATCAGAGATTTTTTAATGAAACTATAAAATCAGATTGATTAATCAGATTAATCAATGCTTTTTAAAAATAAAACTATTAAAGGAACAGAAGAAAACATGGATGAATTTATTTATAATATTGAACTATAATTATAATATTATAATATTGCTTTCTAAGCAATACATATAAAACCTAGAAACCATAAAGCAAGTTATAAAATTTATGTGGTCCAATTTGTTCAAATATCTGTTTGGAAAAAGAAATATCATATATAAATAAAGTCAAATGACAACAAACTGAGAGATATCTTTGCAATACATATAAAAAAGAGCCAATTTCTTAATTCACAAAGAGTTTATACAAAATAATCAGGAAAAAAACTTGAAAACCTAATAGAAAACTAAAAGGCAATCAGCTCATCAACTCAGCTCATAGAAATGAAGTTCCAATAGCCAATAATTTCCAGGGGTAAATGTGGGAGCACAATGCTAAGGAGCAGGCAGGACCTCAGGGAGACCAGAGGGCTGTGCTCAAACCAGCGCCTCTATCCTAGCAAGGCGGTGGACTTGTTCACATGCATCCTCGGATTGTTCAGGGACCATGCAGGTCATCTCGGTTACAGCTTAGGTAAAAGACAAAAGATAGACTTATCTACTTAAAATAAAGTATGGAGATAGCTCACCAGAGAAAAGAGAATCTACGAAGTTAAATGGAGGAGGAGCAGATGAATCCTTTGGTGCATCCTTTGGGAGTGGAGAGAGGGGAGGCTATTAAATGCTAATGGGATCTGGAGATTAAAATAAAGGAAATGGGGGTGGGGGACCCACCATTACAGGAAGTATAAAAGTTCTCATTAGAAAAAAAGGTAAATCTGAGTGTTTTTCTGTGCTTTGTTTCTAGGATGATAATTTTGAATGGCTTTCACATCAGCATGGTATATAATAAGTCAAATTCACCTGGATGGGTTAAGTGTAAAAAAATGGGCATTTATTTTGTCTAAACCTGACTCTGTTTCTTCACTCCTGTACCTTTCTTTGGGCCAAGTATTGCATCTCACATCCAGAAATTTTATGCTGATGGCTTTGTAATGTAACATGTTTTTAGTATGGTCTACTGTGGTACAGTTATTCTTCCTGAAACCTCTTAAGGTTCCTTGAATGCCCCCCTTCTCTAGTATAACACTCTCTTTTGACAGCTGTAGTCTGCCTCTGATGTTTCTACGCACAGTATCTCCCTAGAGATCCTTGGCCTTCACGTAACACTATGGCACATTTGCCTCGATAGACTTTTCAGGTATTACCCTGTATTGTTTTTAGAAATCTTTCTTTCTAGGGGACCATCACCTTCCTTCTCCTAGTCTTTCATCATGGGTGCTTACTCCCCTCTCCAATTATTGAATACATTGTATCTTCTTCAAGTTGAGACTTGACAGCACAAAACCATAAGATAATTCCCAAAGGTAAATAACTCCTGTTCCCCATGAAACATACTGCCTGATGTTCTGACTCTTCTGCTGAAAGCTAATGTGCCTGAGCACCTCTGTCCCACCTACTCAGGAGTCTATCCACACACAGACTCAGGTCAGTCACTCTAGCGTTTAGATGTATTTTATTGTGTTTAGAAGAAAACAACTAAATAAAAGAATCTTTCCTGCTGGGATTCTTTTATTTCCCCTGGTAAGGAAAGTACTTCTTAGGTAAATACTAGGAAACTTGATAGGGAAGTAACCTAATAATTGTTGGTATCCACATTGACCATCACTTAGTTGTAACATTATTATATAAAGGTAATCATAAGTAGACACTATATATGTATATATCTAGTATGTATGCATGTTAGATAGTATAAAAATATATATTGTGTAAGTTTTATAAATATAATTATGCATATAGACATAGTATATAATATATGTGTATATGCTATAATATCTAACATTCATGGAACATTTGGGTTGTGTCAGATGCTGTTGTACATTTTTTATACATTATCTTAATCTTCACAATTACTTTACTAGATGAGTACTATTTAATCCCCATCTGTGGTTTATTAAAGACAGACACAAATTCTTCTAGTCTCCTCCCATCAACAGGTGAGGTCGATGTACCCTTCCTTGAATGGTGGCAGGCTCTGTGACTGCTTTGGCCACTGGTTTGTAGGGTAAGTGCTTTAGGACCAATTTCTGGGTCCACAACTTAAGAGTGCCCCTTCCCTACTCTTGTACATTCACTTTTGGAGCCCTGGGCCACCACTGAAGGAGACATCACATGAGAGGCTCTGAGCCCATTCAGAGGGGGAGAGGGACACAGCTGAGTCCAGCCTTCCAGCCGTCCCCATTCAAGTACCAGACAATGAAGAAAAAATGTTTGACTCTCCAGACCAGAGCAGCTGCTAGCTGAATACTACAAAATGTCCCAGTCACGGTCACGTGGAAGCAGAAGAATTGCCCAGTGTAGTCCTGTCCAAACTTCTCGCCCACAAATTCATGAGAGTTTATAAAAATAGTCATTGTTTTAGACCACTAAACATTGGGATAGTTTGTTACACAGCAACAGATAATTGGAACTCCATCTTACAGACGAAGAAGCAAAATCACAGCAAGATAAGTAACTTATTCTATATAATATACCTAATTAATAGTGTAACCAAGACTCCAGCTCAGGCAGCCTGCCTCAAAAGCCTTAAATTTTAGCCAGTTCACAGAATTACTTTCAAATTATAGTTAACTTTAGGAGATAGGGCATATATAACATCTTGATTCTTCTCAGCATCTACTCTAATTCTTTTCATTTTTTTAATTAGAGAAGTTGTAGGTTTACAGAAAAATCATGTAAAAAATACAGCATTCCCATATATCCCCCCATTATTAACTTTTTGCATTAGTGTGGTACCTTTATTACAATTGATGAAAGAATATTATAATTGTACTATTAACTACAGTCATACTTTACATTAGGGTGTATTTTTCTCCATACCACCCTATTATTAAAAGCTTGCATTAGTGTGGTACATTTGTTGTAATTCATGAAAGAATATTTTTATAATTGTACTATTTACTATAGTCCAACACTTATAATAGTATTCACTATGTTTTATCTTTTAATTTTATTCTGGTAACATATATACAACCTAAAATGTCCCCTTTTAGCCATATTTGCGTATACAATTCAGTGCTGTTAATTACACTCACAATCTAATTCTTATCTCAAAGAATTTGTTCCAAAGACACACATCCTCTCTCCATTCACAGTGATCTATTATGCTTATTTTGACATCCCTCTGAATTTTAAAATGTAATGAATTCCTCCAGCAGATATAAGCTTTGCCCGTGTTTATTTTAAGGCAGCAGGGTAGAGATTGCCATTTTTCTTCTGCCTTTAGCATAGATCATATCAGCAGTGCTGCTTAATAACAGAGGGGCATGTTACTTCTGGGATTTGGGGAGTTGATTTCCATTGTATTAAATGTAACTTAGCAATTTGCCAAGAAGACAGAGACCCTGAGATCTCAGCAGTTTCCCTGATAAGCTATCATCCAATCTATTTTATATTAAAAATGTATTGTTTACCCAAAAGGGCATAAGTGTGGGGCAAGAAGGAGATGCTGATATCAGCTTTTTAACAGGCAAATGCATCTGTACCTGCAGCCTTTCTGGAGCCATAAAGGTCAGGGGTCGAGGACCCAGAGGTACTGATGATATCAAGGGACTTGGGCTAATTAAACACTTCAGCAAGATGTACTGTGGTGTAGACACCATTATTTCCGAGGTAAAACAAACAGCATCAAGGAAAGCAACTTCTCTGTCCAAGTTGTTATCCTCTAGCTGCCGAAGGACATTTTCACAATAAGTGGGGATAACCAACAAAAACATGGGCTTATTCTCTTTTGTGTCACTTCCAAAACATTTTTATTTCAGTCTGCCAGAGACAGGTTACATTGAAAACACAGCACAAGCAATAGGCACACAGTAATCAGCCTATTCCCTAGAATTTAAATCATAAAGTTAGCAAGCAAGTGCAAAGCACCCCTAAACACACTAGTTTATGGATTCTTACGAGGTTTACCTTTCTGAGTTACACTCTAGAAATTTCTAGCATCAAAAGATAGAACTAGAATTCTGAGACTTTAGAGATCAACTGGCCCAATGGTTCTTTTTTTTTTTTAACTTTTTTTTTATTTGTAAAATGATATATAATACATATGCATATATGTGCATTTGTTTACATAAATGTTATTTGTTATATATATATGTATACATTTTATAAAGGTGCCTAGATTACCCAAATATTACTCAGAAACTACAGGGATTCCCATGCTCCCCACCGCCCACACCCCCAACAACCCCCCACACAACCATTCCCCAT
>JAQZBX010061932.1:0-16999 GCA_029593785.1 Cabassous unicinctus
AATGCCAAAATTGCCTGACTTGAAAGTCACATATTTTGTCCTTAAGGGTAATTTCTTAAAACTTATTTATATTTAATTATGTATGCATAATTGTACTCATTTCAGAGTTGTTTGTGATATGAAATTATATATAAACCAAATGGTTATTAGCAGATGATATGATAAATAAATTAAGGTATATAGAAAAGAATACATCTGTTCATGATATGTATTTACATAATAAGTATGTTTATTCTGAAATTTTTGTTTCTGAAATTGAAAAAGTAAGAGTTTGTGCAACAAAGGCTGGTTATTCCTAAGAAGTGTGATTATGGTTAATGTTGGCTATCTAAAAATTTTTATTTTGTGAATGTATTTAGGGTGTGTGTGCATTTGTATGCTCATGGGTATACATGAGTTTTTAATGTATATTGTGGAATTAAAACAAAATGGGAAAAAAGTCTGTATTTCTGTCTCAATTGCCCTACCTAAAAAGAATATCAGATGAATAAACTATATGATTATATCTGTTACTTATTCCAAAAAGACCAAGTGTTGAACACCCAAGGACCAAACACAGTGATAATTATATAGTCTAGATCATTCAGGAGACACTACTGTACACTTGTGCAGATAGAGCTGTGTCCAAGAAATAAGTCACAGGTTCTGGAGCAGGTACTAACAGTTTTTGCTGTTTTTCTGATTTTTCTTTTAGGTTTCTTTAGTCTATTTTCCCCTGTCTACTAAAATCATGTTATAAAACCAAAAGGAGGTATGGAACTTTATATAAAACCTTTCATTTTATTTACATGTATCAATATACAACACAATGCAAGCAGTGATTGGGAACATAGTCAGGATATATATTATTCTCAATATTTTATGGGTACATTTATATATTTTTAAAACACTCTATTTCAATAAAGGAAATGTTATTTTTCTTTTTCTTTTTTTTTTGGAAATGTTATTTTTAAAGGTGTGTCTACAGGGACAGATACTTTAGGAAAAAGGAGATTTGAACTTTGATCTCTAGATCATTATGGAGATGTGATACATTTTTGCTCTTTATATAACTTTCAAACTCCACTGTTCTTATGTTCCTGCAGAAAGAAAGAGTACAGGTTTGTAATGATGTATGATCTAATTGGTTTGGGTAAAACATAACAGTAAGAACTAAAATTCATTGGCCTCCCAAGGTCCCTCAACTTTTTTTGTAACCAAGAGCTGGCAGATTTCAGAGACATCACAAATAGGGATCAAAGAACACAATAAAAATAATAAAGCAACTATCAAAATTGGCTTGGGGAGCACAGTTCAGACATGACTATGTTTGAAGGTATGGGAGTTCACCCTGAGGATTTTTATCCTGTGTCTTTTGTGAATAAAAATCACAAAAGCTCTAGTAGACTAGGGCAGAGGAGTATACAGTAAACCACACTTCCTTTCTTGCTCCTCTGAACCCACAACACCAGCATCTCTATGATTAGGTCCAAAATGTTCTACAGAATTTTCCATGAGTAACAGCAACTTTCTCAGACAGGTATGGTTACCCTGGCACATTTCTGCCAGCACCTCAGCCTATTGCTCATGGAGACCACCCTTTTCTCTGGCAAACCTGACTGTTCCTCTTCCATGCATCCTGAATCATAGACTCTGTCCATCCTTGTGACAGTGGGACACAAGGTTGTTTATTGATGTTAAATAGGATCTCACAGGTTTATTGGGGGAAAGGGGAAATGTTATATCCAAGAACCTGCCATTGCTCTGCCTGACTCATAATTTTGGATGATCTGGAAGGAAAAATATTGCAATATAACTGCACTCCTAACTTAACTAAATCTCTTTATCACAGGATCAAAAAACAATATTGAAAAAATAATTTCTTGTCAAAAGATATGGATTATCTGGGCCAACTGTTTTAAGAACCAAGATCTTGAATTTTTGTGATACCAATTTCTTAATCTATAAGAGAGATTTAGTAAAGATTATCATGAATACTACATAAATGGGTGGGGAAAATATGATGTAACTTGAATGAAGATACTGCGAACACTGTACGGTGCTATAGAAATAGAAGACATATCATCATTATCATTATGATTTCATAGATTTGAATTACATTGGATATATTTTCAGTTGAATCAGTCTACTTCAAGCAATCCAAGTACTCCTTTTTTTAATTACTGAAAATGAGAATGGACATGTGGTTAAACTCTTAAGACAGTAAGATCATGTTAACCTCTGCTTCCATTTCCTTTTTTCAGTACCAGGGGTTTCATAGATCTGAATGATGGCTTATTGGATTCAGCAATCCACACTTGCTGCACATTTCGATTGTCATTCTGTAATTCCAACATCATCAATCACTTTTTCTGTGATGTCCCACCTTTACTAGCCCTTTCCTGCTCAGATACAACAATAAATGAGATAGTAATGTTCACTTTCATTGGCTGCATTGTGGGGTGCACCATGGTCACTGTCCTTTTCTCCTACAGCTATATCATGACGACAATCCTTCAAATGAATTCAGCTGAGGGGATACGGAAAGCATTCTCCACATGTGCCTCCCACTTAACTGTTGTGGCTATATTCCATGGTACACTCTTGTTCATGTATTTCTGGCCAAGCTCGAGTTACTCAATGGATACGGACAAAGTGGCCTCTATTTTCTACACAGTTGTGATCCCTATGTTAAACCCTCTGATCTACAGCCTGAGGAATAAGGATGTGAAAGTTGCCCTGCAAATAACTATCAACACTATATTGTGTTCTGCTTAAAATCATCTTTTCCACCCAAAGGATTTATTTAAAGATTATGAGAGCTTAAGTTCAAGAGTTTTAATATAGGTTCCTGCAGCCTTACCAACATATCCTTCTAAGTTTTTCCTTCACTTATCATTGTGCCTGAGTATAGGGAGCAGTTATTACTGGTCTTAGTCTTCCCTCTAAGCTAAGGAGAATAAGAGTGGGTTCACCTTGCTATTTTGTTGCCAAGGTCCTTTTATATCTCCCTTCTTTGTCCATAAGTATGTCCCAGTGAGAATTCATGAGTTAAATCTTACAAAAACACCAATTCAACATATTCTCCTTAAAGTTCTGACAAAAAAAGTGTTATTTAGTCAGAAGGGAGTTTTAATGGGTAAAACTTAGTTACATTTGTGTCCAACCTATGTCCTGGTATGGTCCCTATAAATATTCTGTCATAACACTTAGATGTAAATAGAAAGGTATGAGACAATGTGAAGGAATCTCCTATACGAGACTCAAAGTTCCATAAGGGCAAGGCCCTTCTCTGTTTAGTTCACCATTATTTCTGCTTTGCTTTTCACAATGCTCAGCTCCAAGATATCATTCAAAACCATTTATAAATAAATGAATTGGTGACCTCCTGCAATTTCAATGCAAAAAGAGCCTCTGCACAGGTGATTTTTGTCCCTAAGGCTTCTGTACTAAGATGTTTCAAGGAATGCTCTATCTAGTGAATTGGTCACCGTTTGGTAAAAAATGAATTATAGCACAGGTATATATTGACCTTCTGTAGCTTATCTATCAGAAGGAATACATGTGGTTGTAACACCTGGAGTAAAGCTAACATAATTCCTCTGCCAGAAGCTGTTTCTCACTGCTAACAGTGTTTGTGGAATGGGAAGAAAGGTTCAAGGAGTGTGCATGGATCTACATTTTGGATAATCAGCCACATCAGAAGAATTGTGACACTTATTCAAAAAGGGAAGAAACAGGATGACTTTCTGTAGCTACAGTTGTGAGTTACGATGACTGATGTATTACTAGATTACTGATTTTTCTTTTTTGAAAATATTTGATTATCACATCTGGAGAAGCTGTAACTTTTAAGGTAGTCAGTTTATTGTTCATTTGTTTTTGTTTTGTTTTTCTTCAAAGATTGAAGCAGAAACAGAATTATGCTAATTTTGTCAACTGGCCATTATATGGATTTACTGTTTAAGTCTTATAAAGGAAACAATCCCATTTCACCCTTTGTTACTTTTGTCCTTAGGGAAGCAGGGAGGGAGGTCTGGTGGCAGAGGAGCAGGGAGGACTCTCAAAGTACTGAGGACTTCAGTATGCTTCCCTAATTTGAAGCCATGCTGAGGGACTCCATCCCCAATTCCTGGGTCAAGATGAATTAACCTCAATTTAGAGCACTGGAAATTATTTGCAAGCATTACTGTTACCATTACTTGTGCACTATCGAAGTTTTGTCTTTTGAGAAAAACTGTCTACCTACAAAATTGCCTTGACAAAAACAGTTCTGGTTTGACTAATCATTTTGTTTAAGTAATGAGAATATTCATGGTGGACTCTTGATGAGCCAACATTGTGCTGTGGATACATACCAATGTTTATGCACTACTAAAATAGAAGGCACTGTATATAGAAATGTTGCTTTAAAGCAATATTCGCAAAACATGCAAACTTCTATTACCTGTATTTGGAAAAAATAAAACAAGTTTTTGTTGCTATGTTTAATAAAAAAAGGAGTCTTTGTAAATTTACCAAAAAAGAACGTCCTTCCTTTAATTGTATTCTAATATGCTTACCTTAGATGAAATCTGTCTGTACCACTTGTCTTTTGGCTTAGGCAGAAATAAGAAATCGGGGGAAGAGGTCATTTGATATAAAGACCGTCTAGGGCCTTCTTTTCTCCATCAACCTCCCCAAATAATATCAGCTGGCATCCTTAAGATCAGTTAATTCATATTGTGCCTCACACTCGAAGCATCAGCGAGTGGATTTCCTTTCTTGCTCTCACTCTGGAGATCAGATGTGATGATTTGGTGATATTAACAACTGTAAGCAACCACAAGAAAGGAATTTGGGAGTGAAGGACTTGGACCGTCTTCAAATGCCACTGCAAAAGGGTAATCCATCTCACTTGATGTGTTTGCAGCATTATATTCATTAAAATAAAAACAACGAAAGTGCTTAACTGACACAGTTTAAGTTTTAAAGGATGAGTTAATATGAAAATATGTTCAGTGGAAAATAAAACAAAGAACAAAGTACTATTTATATTAATATTCAATGTATAATTATTTAAATTGTGTTTTTTTGTGTCTCTGTTGAAATAAACCAGAATTCTATTCTAAGCAAAATTTTAATAGTTGTCATCTCTTAGGGGTTGGATATTAGGCAATCTTAATTTTATTTCTTTTGCATATCTGTATATATGAAAAATCTACAATAAATATGTATTGCATTAGGAATAAAAAAATCAAACATTTGTTTTTTAATAATAGTCATATATGGATCTTAACTATGAGTGTGCATTTTGTTTGTGTGTACATGTGTATGTGTATAGATATGTGTGCCTGTATAGTGGATATAATTACAAATTCATTAAAATTGACTTCATTCAAAATATGGTCATTCTTGTGTTTTGTTAATAATTTACATCAAAGACCAGTTTTTTTTAACTTAATTATGTAATTATGAAACACTTCAGGGTAATGCTATAATGTATCAATGACAAGTTAATTGCATATGTTGTTCTTACTATAATGAATTTCCAATTAATCCATAACGAAAAACATAACACATTTTCAGGTGCCCAAGGGTATTCATTTTATTTTTGATTTTTGTTATGAAAGGAACATGGAGGCATTCTTTACTCTTCCTGGGATAACAGACTAAGGAGTTACATGAGGTTTTTCATTTAAGTTCTCTTCCCTCATTTTATATATTCTTTAGTGTATAAAATGAATTGAGTTTTATGTTCATGAAACATCATAATGATGAAATAATTCGCTAAAAACATGTAATAATGGACAGTTTATTTGTCTTGTGTTACTGATTGAATAAGATTTTAAAACAAAAATATTGATTATCTTTTAAAGATTTGTTTTCTTCTATAATCTTTGTCTTAAGTTTTAAGAGACAAGTTAAATAGAGATATTTGCCATATGATTTAATAGAGTAATTTATATTTTTAAAGGACATTACAATCACTGTTTAAATCCCTTTCCAAATCAATTTACTCTATTAGAAGTAATTATTAAATATATTCTTGGTCATAAATACCAAACTTACTCATATTATCTGAAATTGACACCTTGCCTATCTTTCACACATATATGTAGGAAAAAGATATTCTTCACATTCTTATACCTTTTAAAGATACTGATTTAATAGCCTTTATGTGGGCAGGAAGTCAGGAATTTTTTATTTGTTTGTTTTTGTTGTTTTGGCTGTAAAAATTGATAAATATGGGAGACAGTTTATGATAAGAACTTGGACTTCAAAGTGAGACTTTGAAAAAAGTGAGACATTTACCTGTTAGCTATGTGATGTAGTCAAGAAAATTTACCTTATTGGACCTCAGTTACCTCATCTGTTTAAGAGAGAATTAAAAAATCTATTTAATTATGGTGTCAGATCACAATCCCAGACTCCTCAGTATGGGGGGAAGAGCTATGGACTAGAGTGGACTTACTGGTATTCTATTATAGACATCCTTTGATTCAAGCAATGGAAGAAATTACAACAGTGATATGGAGCCATTGGCCACTGGAGGCTCTGAGGGCAGGGATAGGGAAAAGCAGTTGTAATACAGGGGTTTTTTCGGGACTTGGAAATTGTCCTGAGTGACATTGCAATGAAAGATATAGGCCATTTTATATCATCATATACCATGCAGAACTGCGTGAGAGAAAGTGTGGTCTACAATGTGAACTATGGTCCATGCTTAATGGCAAAGCCCCAGGATGTGTTTATCAATTGCAATGAGTTTGCCACACTAAAGAAGGATGTTTATGTGGGAGGTTGTGGGAGGTACGGGAGGTGGGGCATATGGGAATCCCTATAATTTTTGTGTAACATTTATGTAATCTAAGTATCTTTTAAAAAACATTTTTAAAAAATCAAAGAAGACCTAAATAAATAGAAGAATATAAATATAAGAGCCAAGCCAATAAAATTATTGGAAGAAAATGTAGGGAAGCAGCTAGAAGATCCTGTATTAGGAAATGGTTTCTTGAACTTTACACCCAAAGCTTGAGTAAAGAAAGAAAAAAATTGATAAATGGGGCCTCATCAAAATTAAAAACTTTTGCACCTCAAAAAAAAAGGCTCAAAAGTTGCTAATTATTATTACAGAAACACATATTTCCAAAGAGAGTTTCCAAGATTATATAAAGCCCTTAACTATGAACTCCCAGTCCAGGGACTGTAACCCCAGTGCTGGAAGAAAAGGTAGATTTTCCATGACATCATCTCATGAAAAGGAGCTACATCTTCTATACTTTTTAGAACTGGCTCTTTTCTGCAGACTCCAATTGTAGATCCTAACCTCGGGCCAAGTTTATTGCTCTCTGCTCAGCTATTTTCAGATCATTTCTTCCTATCCCATTCTCAAGAAGTGAGTTAGATAATTAATCCAAGTGTACCTGATTGTTATGATACCCCATTGACTCCATCCCCAGATCCATGAACAAAATGACACACTCAGCATCAAATGAACCAGTAGTTATCTATTTTAGCTGACCCATGCACTTCAGAGAATATTCCTCGCTCAGTACTTAGCAACAAATAATTGGTTTTTATCAGCCTCAGAGAGCAATGCATTCCAGTCTTCATTGTTGAAAGCAAAAACTGATTGGAGCTCTGCTCTTTCAATGATCTTGTGAAAATAGATCCCACTGCAGTGAATGGAACTGTGGTATGGAATTAGAATCCAGCATAAATTTTCATTGTCAGAAGTCTTCCTTCTCTAGTTCATCCTCTCACTCTCACCTTTTGGTTTAGCACTTTCTTTAGAATTTCCAGCCACACCTTCTCTGTGTGCGTTTGAACAGATTACCAATAGACCCCAACAATACACCAGATTATATCCCACCATTCATAGGTTCCAGTTTCGATCTCTGGCTCCAAGAGCACACTATTGCACAGAACAATGAGCTATTTGCTTACCAAGGAAAAGACTTCTGACTGAATATATTTTTGACAAAATATTCTTTGAACCAGTTTCGAATTTAGTCAATATTTGTAAATTTGTGTCTAAAAAAAGCTACCATGCTAGGCAACCTATTTTAAGTCAATTATGTATTCAGTTTAGAAAGTACCAAAAATACTACAAGAGATAGAAATAGTGTCTTCCTATTTGAGGGATGTAAATCTAAGTTAAAAGCAATCAATAGTAAACTTACTTATGTTTACTTCATGAAGATTCACTCATTTCTATACTGGGTTGGATCTTGTGATAAAGCAACAAGGGACCAAATAATGAATAAGGAGTTAATGATCAAGTGTATTAGAGGAATATATGACAGTCCCAAAGAGCTACAAGGCAAGGTAGAAAACACTGAGGGTCTTAAAAGAAAGTGTACATAAAAGTCTAGTGAAGTTCAGAATACAAGTTATCATTTGAAAATTAAAGGAGGTTTCAGAAAAAAATCATGCAGGGGTACTATTTGAGTAGTTCTTAGTATGAGTAGAATTTGAAAAACTAAGCTAGAATGCACATATATGTACTTAGAAACAAAAATTAACTAGAAAAGAGACTAATTGAATTTATTTATTTTCTTTCCCAAAAGGGATTATGGTATGTCAATGGTTTAGCCAATATTGTGATTAATTGTGATGGAAGGTTAAAGTGACAAGATACAATGAGTAATAATATGAAATATAGGAGAAAAATGAAGTTTAAATCTGCATCTGAAATAAATATTTAGAATTTCAACTTTAAAATGATAAAAAGACATAAGTGATGCTGTAGTACCCTGACTTGGATATTAGTCCCTGGCCCCATTCTGTGCTTGAGGTCTCATTACCTGCAGATTTGGGAAATATTCACATTAAACTGAATTTTCCATCAATTGCAACCACACAAGGAATGGGTATTTTTAAAAGATTGTCAGGTCCAGTTTTATCCTTTCCTAAGAAAACAGTTTCAGGCTGATCACTTTCCTAAAGGCATGTTTGACATCTTTGTTCCTTAGACTATAAATCAGAGGATTTAACATAGTTATAATCAATGTATAGAACACAGAGGTCACTTTGTCAATGTCCAGTGAGTGACCTGTGCTGGGGCACAAATAAATGAAGATTAAGGAACCATGGTAAATGCTGACAACGATCAGGTGGGAAGCACAAGTGGAGAATCCTTTCCTTCTTCCTTTGGCAGAGCCTGTCTTGAAGATGGATGTGATGATGTAGACATAAGAGAGAAGAACTGTTAAAAGACAGATAGTTTCAACCAAACTAGCAAAGACCACCAGAACCATGTCATACATGTAAGTGTCAGTGCAGGACAGAGAGAATAATGGGGAGATATCACAAAAGAAGTGGTTAATTTCTTTGGAACAGAAAGACAGATGAAAAGTGTTAGTAGTGTGTATAATTGAGCTCATGGTGCCTCTCATGAGCTCCAATTGCAAGCTGGCAAAAGACTCTCTTGGACATAATAACGGTATAAAGTAATGGGTTGCATATTGCTATGTACCGGTCATAAGCCATGGCAGCCAAAAGGAAAGATTCTGTATCAACCAAAGAACAGAAAAAATATAACTGTGCAGCACATCCATTACAAGAAATGGTATTCTTATCAGAAACCAAGTCCACAAGTAAGTTAGGAGTAATGACAGAAGAATAACATGCATCAATGAAGGACAATGTGCAGAGGAAAAAGTACAAGTGTGCAAGTAAGAACTGGTTATGATTAAAAAAATCATCCCAAGTTTCCCCATCAGGGTCACAGAAAAGATGGAAAAAAAACACAGCAAATAGAAGACTCTGAAGTTCTGAGTGGTCACTAAATTCTAGGAGAAAGAATTCAGTCTTCATAGTGCCATTCTCCACCTCCATATGTCTGCAGTGCTCCTGGATTTTGGAGCTACAGCAGAGTAATGATGATAATATCAGTAATAACCTAGGCACTGACCAAAAACAAACAAACAAACAAAAAAAGGTTTAAAAAAGATAGAGCAGTAATCCTAAATTCACCTGGGCATCCAGATAGCACCTAGGCATGTTTATAGTTTGTATGGCACAATGCATAAATTTTCAAATATTTTAGTGGTAGATCCTGCAATTTTTAACAAAACTGCTAAATTTACCATCTCTTATTCCTTAAAACTATTTGTTTCCATGTTAAATGCCACTACCATCAATCAAATTTCTGAACTCTAAACCTGGGCTTCATCCATAATTTTTTCAACATTCTTAGCCACCACATCCTTTGCATCAAGGATTCCACAACTAAGCTATCCCATCTCTATCCACTCTTCCCAATCCTTACCATCATACCAGTTAGTCTCTTTCACCTCAGCCCTAGACTGTTGCCCTACCCTATTTATCATCTTCCCCAAGTCCAGTCTTATCTGATCCAATCCATTTTCCTCACATCTGCCATCTTCCAGTCACACAAACTCCTCCTGACACATTAAAACCTCCATTAGCATTGCTGGATCTAAAGGAAATTTGCCACCCCTGGAATGATACAACCCTACCGAACTGTTGGTTTTGTGCAAAGGAAAAGTTGTTCCTTTACTCAGTCAACTCAGCTTTTTCACAGAGATCAGCTCAGCTAGTATAGCACAACAGGATTTGAACTCCCATTAACTCTCCCAGAGTGGTGCCTTTGTGTAATGCTGTTATATGAGCCCTGTCCCTCAGAGCATTTGCACATACAATTTCTTCTGACAAAACATCTTCTTCCCACTTTTATTATTCTCATGCCACACCTTCAATACTAACTTAATTAAAACCCTTTTTATTCAACATCTCAAACTATGTCATAGCTGCCAAATTTAAAGAATATTATTTAATATGTAATGCATTTGATTTCTCCATCACATATGAGAGTTTTGAATCTTTTTTTCTTAAATTCATACCTCTCTTGGCTTCTAAACACCTTCCTTGAGTTCCCCCTATAATTCAATATACCCTTATTTAGTCTCCTTCATAGATGGTTGCACTTTCCCAGGGCTTCATTATTGACCTGCTTCTCTCCTCACCATGTACAATATTTCTAGTTTATTTTGTCTTTTCTTAAATTACTGTATGTACAATGATAAATTTTATATTTCTATTCCAAAATTCTGTTCCAGCCAAACCATATTCCCTATGTCAGGGCATATTTAAATGGCAATATCCATTTGGATGCATGTAAATTTCATGTAATTTAAGCGTATCTAAAATAAGATTTACACATGTAGGAAGACTTCACTTCCTACAATTTGTTCTATTCTGTAATCCCTATCTTGAAATATGTCTATACCACCCACACTACTGGTTCAAACAAGAAGCCTCTCCTAACTAAAACCTATCTAAGAAACCACTGAATCATTCTTGTAAATATGGCAAATATGCAAACTTTCCTCTTTTTTATTACTCCATTATTTAACACTAGTCCTTTAAAATCATTTGAACCTCTTCATTGGCCTCATTCTCTCTAGTCTCTCTCCACTCTATCTCCAAACATCCAGCAAAATCTCTCCATCTACCACTGTGTAAGTAAGCCCTGTATAAAATAGATTTTTTATTATGTTACCTTCTTATTTAACTCCTACAGTGATTCTCTGTCTCCTTCAAGCTCAGAATTTAAACACCTTTAGATTTTTTATACATTTATACGTATTTCCTCTTTTTCATCTATCTATACCATCCCAAACCATATCTCACATTAGCAACTCTTAATCACCCCAATTTGTCACAGGTTCTTAATAAATCTAATGTCCTTATTAAAATTGCTAACTCATGTAATATTTCTAACATAGTGCTTGTACTTGTTCAAGTTCTTCAACATTCTATAACATATTTTCCATATGGTTAATGCAGTCTATATATCTCATACATTTCCTCAGTTACCATTTTTAAAACCAATCATCTATAATAAAACCAGAATCAATAACATTTAAAAATTTGTTTATAAATTTAGAGCAAATAAACAGTGTACTTCAGGAGTTATTATCTGGAACTGAGAATGAAATATAATCCAATAATGATTATGAATTCTGGAATATTATTCCAAGTTTACTTTTCTACCTTTGTTTCTTTTCTGGCTAACTAAATTAGGCAAGTTCTAGTTAAATGTGGACTGGTGATTACATTTGGTTGCATAGCTCTGCTATAAAATTGTGAGGTGAGAAACTAAAAATTCTATAATATTGGGGTAATAAATATCTCTACTAAACCTTTTCTTTCCAGAATATGGATCTGAGACAGATAGAACATAAAGAGAATATTAAGTAGGTGTCATTATTTCTTGGCAGCTTAATGTGCTACTTTTGATATAGAGATATTAGTTATAAACTAAGTTAAATTTTCATTTAGGCTATGTGTGAAAGAACAGGTAAGTTTATTTCTTTCACCACAGTAACAGAGATTTATGATGTGGTAATTAAAAACATGGATCCTGTAGGCAGAATGTCTGAACTTATTATTAATAACACTATTGCTTAATTTTCTGATATGTAAAGTGTATGAGGATTAAATGATGAGGATTAAATGAGCTAATAATACATATGGATTATTTTGAAGAGTGCTTGAAACATACCAAGCATTCAATAAATATTAGCTATTATTATTCAATGCTTGGGTCAAGTTAGAGCTTCACTACACTAGACATTAACATTTATTTATTTTTGTAACAACAAGATTATGCTCTGTTTTCTGTAAAAAGGTTTAATTGGAGAGAGAGAGCATTATTGAGCTCAAAGTCAACACTTTGGATTTCTGCTTTCCTGAAATATATAATTTCCTCCTCAGCAAATATGAACTTGGAAGCCCATGTGTTCCTGTCTATAAACACAGGATTTAAAGACTTTAAACTGGTCAAGGAGAGGAGCAACAGCGACCTGTAAAGGTGAGAGAGAAATAAAATTATATCTAATGTCCAGAAAGTAAAGGGTGGAAGGAACTGCTTCTCTCTTGTGCCATCCAATATTTTGGTAACTGTGAAGAACAACCCTTGAAAAAGTAGGCAGTAAAAAGAGAGGCTCATCTCTAGGATCAATATTCAAATAAGTCTGGTGTCTGGGCCATGGGGAACACCCACGTCTTTGTTGAAGGTAGTTTTCCACTAACCCCCTTATTTCTTATCATAAAATTGAATGTTGAGAAGAAATCAATTAGGCAATTTATATAGAGTATTACTTGTAATGATCTTTCAAGGAAATTATAAACATCAAGACTAAAAGAAATTTGAAGGATGTAGAAATGAAATATGAGAGGCCAAACAGAAAATTAAATCAAACAAAGATTAAGAAAGAAAAAAAACAGGTACCAATTAATGTTCTATGCAATTGTCAACTTTCAAAAGATGTTTCTAAAGACGTTCAACAAGATGATATATTCCTGCAGCAAGTTCTCATTTTTGGCTATTTCCCCAAGGCCAGGCCCCCACCCCTACCCCAGTCCTGTTACTTGTGTGTCAGTTGTTGGTATTAGTGTATTACCAGAGTGTAGAATAAATAATATGATATTAAAAATGTGTCAGCCTCAATTGCTATATAAGTCAGTTTAACTTTTAATAAGAGCTAATGAGAATTATGTTTAGATTTGGGTTCCTAACCAGAGTCCATTAATGCTGACAGTTGCCCAATGAAAACACATTTTAAATGTGTTTGATTGGATTATTTTTTTTTTATTACAATTACCCTGAGTTACCCTGAGGATTTATGACCTGTCTTATTCCAGGCTTGTATCCTTCCAGAACATCATTTTCTCTGTGTAATCTAAGTGAATCTAAGGAGATGAGCCTTTAGAACCCAAATCCAGCTCTAATATTCTATGATTCCGTCTGATTACTTACCAGGTTAATACCTCTATTTCATCCACCTTCTTACTACACTGTCCAAAGCCTCATTTCATTTTCTAGTCGTAATCTCAAGTTTGAAACACAGAGACAAATATGAAAAAAAGTTCCTTGTAACATTATCAGAATCCTTTTGAGGCAAAGCTTTGTTCATAGAAGAAATTTTTGCCTCCCATAGGATGGCTGTGGTTCCTTAGGAAAATGAAGACCTATTTATCATTTGCTTTGGACTGTTAAGATCATCTTCATGATGCCACACCGGATTTCAGGACCCTAAACTCTTGTATTCAAATTCCAAAGGGAAAAGATGGGGAAGCAATTAAACAGTTCTACTTAGGAGTTGATTAAACACCAAACAAAATGATATAATGTGTTTTTCTACATCTTGAGAATTCGTCAAAGAAATGTATCTTTGTTTTCAGAGAAAATTAGATTATAATATATGTTATCTAATTTTATTTGACCAATTCAGAGTAATTGATTATACAAGCATTGTAATATCCTATATGAAGGGATGATGAAATAAAGTGGGAGATAACAAAATTTATCTAGCTAACCATCAAGAAATAAAAAGATCCTGGTATTCAACACTCTTAAAGAGAGGAAAGGAAGTTAATCACTCTGATGTATTGTGTGATATATTTTTATCTGTTCAAACTGATTTCTGCTAATCCAAGACCAGAGCAAGTCAGGAAGTCTTCATTCAAACAATATTTTTATGTCTTACATATTTGGACCAACACTGTCCTAAGTACAAATAGAAATGTTGGATGATATAAATTGGACATTAAAGATTTTGTTAAGCACAGAATAATGAATAAGAGAAGAGAGATAAAAGTAATTATATGGAAATAGCAAACTCTGGGTCATGCTTGGATATGTGAAGATGAAACTTAGAGATAATATGTTGCTTAATGTGTACATATATGACTGCAAAGATATATTTGTTTTAGACTAAAAGGGACTTACATTTCTGTTCATGGGGAGTGAACTTTATTCTCTGATAAAGAAGATAATTAAGTGTATCAGTCATCTTTCGGAGCTAAACTCTTTTTTTTTTTTTCAGAAAAGCAAAAACATTTTATTCTGAAAATAAATGAGAGCTTTAGAAGTTTTAGGAAATGATAATGCATAAAACATATAATAAAAACTTAGACCTCACATCTATGAAAATCATGAAGGCATTCCTAAAAATTAACAGAGGCAAGGAAATATACAACTATTTTATGAAACAATAAGAAACATTTACTTTGGCATCTGGCTAAATGCAACAGGTACTGAAAAGCTAGAAGTCTGAAGAGAAAATTCAGATGCCAAACCCTTTTTTTTATTGACCTGAACAGAAATAAAATAGGAATTTATTGCTGATATAACTTTAAAATCTGGATATAGATCAGTTAACAGAGAATCCAATTGTATAAACAATTGTCATCAAGTACATATCTTTCTAAAGTTCTCAGTATTGTTTCTTCTTTGATGACTTAATTCTCAAGCAGACCCTCTCTTTTTCTTGGCAAAGAGAACCAAAATCAATTTTGCTTAAATCCATGCAGAGTATTAGCCTCGGCAGAATGAAGCTCTTCTTTACCAATACTTTAAGCAAAACCCACAGTTGGCTAAATACTTCAATCGAGAATGAGCCAGAAACCAATCACTGTGCTTCTTGGTAATAGCAGTTGATACCTGCCAATGCTCAGAGTCTGTGCAGAGACAGAGCCCTACTGAGAATGGGTGAAGTGTGAGTTCCCCTAGGGAAACTGAGACTCTATTTCACAAGGAAGTTGGGAATGCATATTGTCCCTTATAGTAAGTTTGTGTATAAAGTTTTTATTATAGTTTGTAAGTAATGGGGTGAGTGTGATTGCTATATGATATTTGTGATAAAATTGATTAAGGAAATGCAAGAAGGAACAGATATATTCTTTCTTTGAAGAGTACTCAGTATAGATTCATTATTCTCAGGAAATGGCCTTATCTGTGGAGATACATTGGGACAGAGGAGAAACCTGATATTTTTTATTTTTTTAAGATTTATTTATTCATTTCTGCCCCCTTCCTCATTTTTCACGCTCGCTCTCTGCTCCCTGTGTGTTCTTCTCTTTATTTGGCACCGGGAACCAATCCCAGGACTTTCTGGAGTGAGAAAGGCTGCTCAGTCTCTTGCTCCACCTCAGCTCCCTGATCTGCTGTGTCTCTCATTGTCCCTCTTCTGTGTCTCTTTCTGTTGCATCATCTTGCTGAGCTAGCTCTCCACGCGGGCCAGTACTCCATGTTGACCAGCTCGCCACACGGGCATGCTTGCTTTTCCCCAGGAAGCCCCGGGAATCGAACCCTGGACCTTACATATGGTAGACAAGAGCCCAATCATTTGAGCCACATCCGCTTCCCAAACCTGATATTTTAAAACCTTTTGTGACGCTGAATCTAACAGAGACTGCGTTTTTGCTAACAAAGTAATAATGAGCCTTTATACCCATTACTCCCACATCTCTCAGAAGGATAAAGAGGAAGATAGTTATCCACACTAAAGAGATACTGTGTGTCCATGAAACATTAATGACAAGAGCAAAATAGATTCTGGGTACTCCAAATACGTGATTTATTCAGGTAATGAAGAATTAAAGTTCATTAGAGAGCCAGAAGAAACGTTAAAAGCAATAGTAACAATGTCAGATAGTTATTCAATCAATTGCAGTATTCCATATGTTACATTAATAATTTAACATACAATAATCATTTAATATTCATGATAACTATATGATACTTAGAATATTATCTCTATTTTAGATGAGAGAAATTTCTAAAATTTATTTTTATAAACCTTTTAGAGGAAAACGTAGTAAATAAGAGGAAAACAACCAAAATATGACTAAAATACAATACCCACAAATACACATGAAACAATGGGAAATAGAGTCCATAATTTTCAAGAACATTCAAGTAATATGAAAGAAGTGTATATTTATTTCCTGGAAGAAAAATGAAGTCAATTCAATAAGAAGGGACACATATATTAAGATTGTTGTAAAAACATGTCTCCTGAGTTGCACTTTGTTAGAATTAGATTTGCCTAGACCACAAAAGTTAAGATTTAAAAAAAAACATCCCACACACCCCACTCAAAATATTATGGGATTGGAGAAGAACAGTAAAGTTGGTTGATGAATTTAAATTATGCGCTCTCCAATATTGGGTATTTTAAAATAAGTCTCAAGGCAAGTAGGCAATAAAGAAGGATGCATAGAA
>JAQZBX010061933.1:0-16996 GCA_029593785.1 Cabassous unicinctus
AAACCCACAGTATCTGTGAAGCACAATTAAAGGAAGTATGCCTGTACTCCCTTATTACCCATTTTAAATTTTTTTTTATTTTTTCCAAACAAAAGCACCTGCTTCCCCACTTCCACCATTCCCTGGTAACTTCTAATCTAGTTTCTGTCTCTGCAAATTTACTGTTTCCAGTCATCCCTTATAAGTGAGATCATACACTATATGTCCTTATTAGTCTCACTTATTTAACTGAGCAGAATGTTTTTAAGGTTCTTCCATGTTGCAGCATGGACTTCATTTTCTCTTGTGTCCAAATAATATTCCATCATGTGTATGTACCACATTTCATTTACCCATTCGTTGAGGGACACAGGTTGTTTCCACCTTTTGGCCATTGTTAATAATACTGCTATACAAATTGAGCAGACTCACAGAGCTAGAGACTGGAAGACAGGTTTATAGGAAATGGAAAAGAAGAAGTAGTTTGTGAGCCAACGCTCATATGGGCAAAATCTATGATAAGGTGGAAGTGTGTAGTTGTGTAGTGGAGGTGCATGACAGGGGTGCAGTGATACTATTGGGTTGGGTGGTACAGGTTTGTCAGGGGGGTAGGATGGGGAGAGTGGGTTGGGCTGTCCATGGACCTGAGGGAAGGGTTGGGGGAGGGAGCAGGTGAACACTGGGGATTGGCGGGTACGTGGTTGAAACTACAATGTTGGGAATGCTCTTTTGGCAATATGGCAAGGAATGTTTACTGGTTTAGGGTGTTGGATGTAGGGGCCATTAGGGACAGGGCACAACTGGGGCAGGCTTCTAGGGAGTATATGAGTGTTCATCTTGTCATAGTGTGTTATAACAGTGGGTAGAGACCCACATAATGAACAGGAGGGTGTTGGACTCCCATCCTGGGGAGGCCCTCTATGTTCTCAAAGAGAGGGGTGGGAGTCTCTCGAGAGTATGGGTGGTGCCTAATAGGGGAGAACAGACCAATGTGTCAATCCCTCAGTGTTGTTGCAAGTAACTATGAATCTTGTCCTTCAAGAAGTGAAGCCTGGTGGTTGCCATGGTTCCAAAGGGGAGGGGGAGGGAGGAACAGAATAGATGGAACGGGGGCATTTTGGGGGCAATGGACATGTTCTATATGATCTTGTAATGATGGATACAGGCCAGGTTAAATTTCATCAAAATTTATAAAAGTGTATGGTCCAAAATGTAAACCACAGTGTAAACTGTTGACCATGGTTAGTAGCTGTTTCAATATTTGTACCTCAGTTGTAACAAATGTACCATTCACATGTAAAATGTTATTAATAAAGGAAGAGAGAAGAGGGTGAGGATGTTGGGTATATGGGAGTTTCCTGTATTCTGTACATGATTTTTCTGTAACACTAAAACTTCTTTGAAGACAAAATGAAAAAAGTAAGAAACTGGGGGAGTAAACGGAAGAAAAAGCCACTGTACATACAGGAAAAGAGATTTTACAGTGATGAAAACCAAAATGTCAAAAAAAAATTTTTAATATTTTTTCATTATCCCAATTTTTTAATTTTCTTTTTGTATTTTTTGTATTTTATTTCTTATTTTTAAAACTACCATTATTGTTTCATTTTCTTATTAATTGTATTTGGCTATTTTATTGGCTTCATTTTTAAAGAACCTTTGGATCACAGAAGGGTTAAAATTGTGGCAAGGGAGGAACATTGATGCAGGGTGTCAGTGATAAGGAGATACATGGGAGGAAATTCACCTGGGCATACATATAAGAGATATAAATGTGTTCAAATGTTAATGGGGCATTGTCATGGCAAGTGGAGATTCACACAATAACTGAAAGAATATCAAATTCCCTTCCTGGGGAGCTCTGCCACACTCTCTAATGGAGCATCAAGAATCCCCCAAGTACAGGGGCAATGACTAGTGAAGAAGAATGGTCCATTGACAGGCTCTTGATATTGATGACTGTGCTTATGAACCATTACTCCTGAAATTGAAACTTAGCCTAGTATTATAGGGTCCCTAAGAGTTACCTCCTGAGAACCTCCTTGTTGCTCCAATGTGGCCTCTCTCTAAGCTGAACTCAGGATATAAATGCAATAACTTCCCCCCAGCATGGGACATGACTCCCGGGTATAAGCCTCCTTGGTACCAAGGGATTACTACCAAGCACCAGCTAGCAATGCAACTGGAAAAAGACCTTGACCAAAAGGGGGAAAAGGTAAAGACAAATGAGTTTATATGGCTAAGAGACTTCAAAGTGAGTCAGGAGGTCATCCCAGAGGTTACGCTTATGCATGTCTCAGCAGGATCTCATTGACAGCCAAAGAAAATACTACCCCAAATTGTGGGGCTCCTTAGGGCTCTGGAGATATCCAGACACTACAGTAAGGGCAGATAGCTCAGGAGTTTGGTGCCTTGCCAGTGGGCCCTATTTTGGAATTTATGCTCCCCAGTATGACAGAGTTGGACTCAGTTGTGGTTTCCCTACACATGGCTCTACTGTCCCTTCTATTTGAACCTATAATTAGTACTAGAGTTGGTAAGTGTACAACCAAGAGACTTAAATCTTTGAGCTGTCCATGTGCCAACTGGGCCCTGAATCTTAACTGAGTTGCAACACCTACTCTCCAATTCATTGGACTCACCCAGGACAACTAACAAGGAGGAGATGATGGACAATCACCATACCAAGGAACTGAGAGAGTCTCAAACTTCAAGCAAGAAAGTCCCATCCATCAGCCATGTGGGATCAAAGCCCCCTCTCAATTAGAGGTAGAGTGGGCATCACCATCCCAGAATCCTCAGGATTGGGGAATGAACAATGGACTAGAGTGGGCTACTATAGACTTATTGTGATTCTAGCAATGGAAGAACTTTTATCGTCGATGTGGAGCCAGTGGCCACCAAAGGTTCTGAGGGGAGGTACAGAGAAAAATAGGTGTAATATGGGGACATTTTTGAGACATTGGAATTGTCCTGAATGACATAGCAATGATGGATACTGGCCATTATATATTTTGTCATAACTTACAAAATCGTGTGGGAGAGAGTTCAAACTATAATATAAACTATAATCCACAATTACTGGCAATTCTCCAATACATGTTCATCAATTTTAACAAATGTGCCACACTAACAAAGGATGTTGTTAATGTGGGAAAGTGTGGGAGGGGTAGGGAGTGGGGCATATGGGAATCCCTTATATTTTTTATGTAACACTTATGCAATCTAAGTGTCTTTTTTTAAAAGAATATTTTTAAAAAAAGAATTACATTGGACTTCTCTTCAGAAACCGTGCAAGCAAGAGAGTGGAGTGAAATTTTAAAGTGTTAAAATAAAAAAAAAAATAAAAAAAAGACCAGCCTAGAATTCTGTATACACTGAAATTATCCATCAAAAGTGAAGGAGGAAAAAAAAAGTGAAGGAGAAATAGTGACTTTCTCAGACAAACAAAAATTAGGAAAATTTGTAACCAATAGATCTATTTTGCAAGAAATGTTAAAAATGTTCTTCAGAGAGGAGGAAAATGATTTAAGTCAGAAAATTGGATCTACATAAAGAAAGGAAGGTCATTAGAACAGGAATGAATGATGGTAAAACAAAATTTTTGTTTTTCCTATTCTTAATTGATCTAACAATATGTTCAGAACAATGATAGCAACAGTGTATTGGGTGATTATAGCTATGGATAAGTAATGAATAACAGCAATGTTATAAGGGATGAGAATGAAGGACTGGGAATACTGTTATAAGGTACCTGCATTTTCTGTGAAGCAGTTTAGTGTTATTTCAAAGTTGATTGAGATTATTTGTAAATATGTATTGCAAATTCTAGAGCAACCAAATTTAAAAATTTTAAGAAGTATAATGGATAGGCTAGGAAACGAGAGAAAATGGAATTATATAAAGCCCTCAATTAAAATCAGATAGGAGAAGACAAAAAAAAAAAAAAAAGAGCAAATTCAACAAATAGAAAACAGTTACAAATATGGTAAATATTAATCCAATTATTTCAATAATCATTTTAAATGTGAATGGTCTAAATATACTAATTAAAATACAGTGACTGTCAAAGTGGTTAAGAAAAACAAAATCCAACTGTATGTTGTTTACAAGGAACCCACTTTAAATAGATACATTAAAAATAAAGGGATGAATAAGATATACCATGACAACATTAATCAAAGAAAGCTGGAGGGGGCGGATGTGGCTCAAATGGTTGGGCGTCCATCTGCCATATGGAGGGACCTGGGTTCGCTCCCCGGGACCTCCCGGTAAAATAAAATATATATAGAAGGTGCATGGGCTGCCAGGCTCTGTGTGCTGGTGAGCTGCCAGGCCTCGGGAGCCGCCAGGCTCTATGTGCCGGTGAGCCACGGAGCCGCCATGCAGCAAGATGATGACGTAAAAGGAGAGAGACAAGAGGAGATGCTCCGAAAGCTCCGGAAACCAGGAGCAGAGGTGGCGCAGATGGCAGAACATCTCTCTCCTACATCAGAAGTTTCCAGGATCGAATCCTGGTGAAGACTGGAGGAGGAGAATGAGAAGAGATGAAACAGACACAGAATGGACACACAAAAGAACAGCAAAATGGGGAAGGGGGGTTTTAAAATGGATGAAGTAAATAAATAAAATCTTTAAAAAAAAAATAAGAAAGCTGGAGTAGCTAATTAATTTCAGACAAATCAGATTTTAGAGCAAGTAAAATTAGGTATAAAAAGAGGCATTTTATAGTGATAAAAGAGTCAATTTTTTCAAGAAGACATAACAATCCTTAAGAAGTAATACATGAGGCAAAAACTGATGGGCTGCAAGGACAAATCCACTATTACATTTGGAGACTTCAGCACCTCCTCTATTGATAATTGGCAGATCCAGCAGGCAGAAAATCATAAGGATCAATAAACCAGATCCAACCGACATTTATAGAATACTCTATCCAACAACATTAGAATGGACAGTTTTTTCAACCTCACATGAAACTTGCACCAAGATAGACTGAATTCTGGGCCATAAAACATACCTTAACAAAATTAAAGAATAGAAATCATATAAAGTATGCTTTCAGCCCACAACACAATTAAATTAAAAATAAAAAAGAAGATAGATGGAAAATCCCAAAATCTTTGGAGATTAAAATACTTCTAAAGAACACATGCTCAAAGAAGAAATCTTAAGAGAAACTTTAAAATATTATGAACTAAAGGAAAATAAAATCACAACTTATCAAAATTTGTGGAATGCAGAGAAAACAGGGCTTAGGGAAAATTTATAGCATTGGATTCAAATATTATAAAATCATAGATAGACACTAAAGGATAATAAAAGAATATTATGAACAACTCCATGCCCACAAATTTGATAGTATAGAAAAAAATGGACCAATTTCTTGATAGATTCATCTACCAAAAATCATGCAAAGAGAAGCAATGACACCAATTCCCTACAATCTCTTCCAGAAAATAGAAGCAGAAGGAACACTTCTTAATTTATTCTATGAGGCCAGCATTACCCTAATACCAAAACCAGACAAAGACATTGCAAGAAACCAAAACTACAGACCAATATCTCTCATAAGAACAGATGCAAAAAACTCTTCAAAAAAATATTGGCAAATTGAATGCAACAATGTGTAAAAAGGTTTAAACACCATGATCAAATGGGATTTATGTCAAGTATACAAGACTATTCCAACATTCAAAAACAATCAATGTACTCTATCACTTCAACAGAATGAAAAAGAAAAATTATAGCATCATATCAATAGATGCAGAAAAACCTTGACAAAATCCAACACCCATTAATAATAGTAATAATAAAAAACTCTCAGCAAACTAGAAATAGAGGGAATCATCCTCAACTTAAAAAAGCTCTACTTAAAACCACAACAAACATCTAACTTAGTGGGGAAAACCTAGATGATTCCACCAAAGATCAGGAATAAGGCAACAGTATCCTCTCACAACACTCCAACTCAACATTGTACTGGAATTCCTACCTAATGCAATAAAACAAGAAAAGGGAACAAACAGTACACTGGTGTTTGGTAGACCAAGATGGTGGCTTAAGATGCTCAGGAATTCCATTCCGCCAAATCTTTGAACAACTAGCAAAAACTGGCAGAGCCATGTTCTTAAGAACTCCAGAAATCAGTAAAAAATTGCAGTAACTGGGCAAGTGCCAAATCAAGACACAGCTTTAAAAATGGTAAGTGAAGCACAATGGTGGCCAAGCTACCAACTTCCCTCTCCATTCCCAGTGTCATGTGGTGGCAGCCTGCTGTCCCATTGAAAGTCCTGTTCTGGAGCAAGGAGAGTAAGTGCCTGTATGTCAGTACCAATCCATCAGGTGCCAGCATGAAAGACTGAACCAGGACATGTGTCTCAGACTCAACCTCCCAAAATGCCCTGCAAAAGAAGCAATTTGCAAACAGCTAAAGAAACAAGTCAAAGCAGCCTGGAACAAAGTAATACCTGCATTAAGACCTACAATAAAGCACCCAGGTGGAAGAGAACATCTAATTCATAGGGAGGAGAGAGGCATTTGAATCCCGTAAACAAGGGAATCCCTAAGGCCACAAACAAGCAAGTCCCAAGACAGGTCCTCCATGAGCACCAGGGCACAGGCTGCACCATCTCTGAGCACTGGGGTGGTAGCACGCTCCCTGAACAACAGAGTGGAAGGCCCATAGCCTCTAAATACTGGGAAGATGGCCTGGCCCCTCCAAATGCAGGGGTGAACCTGCCCTTTCCACACATGGATGGGCCCACTCCCTTGGCCCAAGAGGATCTTTTTGGACCAGACCTTGGCTTCCATGGGTCTGCCCTTGAAGTCATTCTACTTTCAAATCATCCCTTCTCTGTCTTTCATTCCAGGCTGGCAGTGTTCTGCTCATACAAATTTCAGAAACAACTTGTTTGTTTTGTATGCAGTTCACAGGGTTCCAAATCATCAGACAATAGAAATTTCCACAGATTTTTCATGCATAACTGAACTTTCATTACTGACTTCTACTGAAATACCTGACTGGATCCATGTTCAGTTAAACCCTCACATGGAACACTCTTCTCTGAAGACTCACTTTCCAGAATCAGGGAGATCCCTGATAGAGCCACTTCTGGTCCTAGTCTCAGAGCTCGCTATCTGGATAGGCTCAGAATTTTCCAAACCATCAATTCCTGCTTTCTTTGTGTTTAAGAGTTCAGTTTTCAGTTTAACACTCTCCTCTCGCATTTTACCATAAGCTGAAAGGAGAAACCAGGCTGCACTTTCCACACTTAGCTTGGCAATCTCCTCAGCTAAATATCCAAGTTCATTGCCTTCCATCCAACACCAGAATTCAATTTTGCCAAGTTCTTGGCCACTTTAAAACAAGGATCACTTTTCCTCCAGTTTCCAATAACACATTCATTATTTCCTTCTTTTTTATTAGAGAAGTTGAAGGTTCACACAAGAAAATGCATAAAATACAGAGTTCCCATATACCACCCTATTATTAATACCTTCCATTAGTGTGATATGTTTGTTATGATTCGTGAAAGAACATTTTAAAATGGTACCATTAACTATAATCCCCCATTTACAATAAGGTTCACTGTTGGTGTTGTACAGTCCTAGAGTTTTTTTATTTTTATGCTAGTTACATATATACAATCTAGTATTTCCCCCTTTAAAAGACTTTCAAATATATGATTCACTGCTGTTAATTACATTCACAATGTTGTGTTACAATCACCAATATCCATTATTAAAACTTTACAATTAACCTAAATAGACTGTAAAATTTAAGCACTAACTCCCCATTCTTTACCCCACCCATTCCCAGGTAAACTATATTCTAGATTTTGGCTCTATGAGTTTGCTTATTCTAATTATTTCATATCAGGGAGGTCATACAATATTTGTCCTTTTTTGTCTACCTTATTTCACTTAACATATCTTCAAGGTACATCCATGTCACATGTATCAGAACGTCATCCTTTTTTATGACTGAATAATATTACACTGTATATATATACTTCATTTTATTTACCCATTCATCAGTTTATGGTCACTTGGGTTGCTTCCATCTTTTAGCACCTGTGAATAATGCTCCTATGAACATCAGTGTGCAAATATCTATTTAACTCCCTGCTTCCAATTCTTCTAGGTATATATGTAGAAAGGGGATTACTATGTCACATGATAATTCTATACTTAAATTTCTGAGAGGTTGCCAAACTGTCTTCCATAGTGGCTACACCATTTTACATTCCACTAACAATTAATGAGTGTTCCTATTTCTCCACATCCTCTCAAGCATTTGGAATTTTCTTTTATTTCTTAAAGTAGCAATTCTAATGGACGTGAAATGGTGTCTCATTGTGGATGTGATTTTTCTTTCCTTACTAGCTAGTGATGTTCAGCATCTTTTCATGTGCTTTTTGGTCATCTGTATTATCTTCTTTGGTGAAATGTGTATTCAATTCTTTTGCTCATTTTTTAATTGGGTTGTTTGTCTTGAGATGTAGGATTTCTTTATATATTATGGATATTAAAGCCCTATCAGATATGTGGCTTCCAAATGTTTTCTCCCTTTCAGTAGGTTGATTTCTCACTTTTGTGATAAAGTCTTTTCATGATGCACAAATGTTTTTTATTTTGATGAGGTCCCATTTATCTATTTTTTTCTTTGGTTGCTTAATGTTTGGGTGTAAAGTCTATGAAAGCATTACCTAACACAAGGTCCTGATCATGCTTTCCTACATTTTATTCTGGAGTTTTAAAGTTCTGGTTCTTATATGTAGGTCTATGGTCCATTTTGAGTTGGTTTTTATATATGGTGTGAGATATGGCCCACCTTCATTCTTCTCCACATGGACATCCAGTTTTCTCAGCACCATTTATTGAAGAGACTATTCTATCCTCTTTGAGTGGTCCTTGCCCCTTGCTAAAAATCAGTTGGCCATAAATATGAGGGTTTATTTCTGAACTCTCAATTCAATTCCATTGGTCTCTATGTCTGTCCTTGTACCAGCACCATGCTGATTACTATGGATTTGTAATAAGTTTTAAGATTGGGAATGTAAGTTCTCCCGCTTTGTTATTCTTTTTCAAGATGGCTTTGGCTATTTGGAGCCCCTTACACATCCTAATAAATTTGATGAATGACTTTTCTATTTCTGCAAAGAACATTGTTGAAATTTTTATTGGGATTGTGTTGTATCTGTAAATTGCTTTGGATAGAATTGACATCTTAACATTACATAATTTTCCAATCTGTGAACCTGGTATGTCTTTCCATTTACTTAGTTCAGCTTTGATTTCTTTTAGTAATGTCTATAGTTTTCTATTTACAATTCCTTTACATCCTTAGTTGGAGTTATTCCTACATATTCCATTCTTTTAGTTGCTATTGTAAATGAATTTATTTTATTGATTTCTTCTTCAGAATATTCTTTACTGTGTATGAAAACATTATAGATTTTGCAGGCTTGTCTCATACCCCACCACTTTGTTGAATTCATTTATTAATTCTAATACTTTGTTGTAGATTTTTCAGGATTTTCTGTATGTAGGATCATGTCATCTGCAAATAGGGAAAGTTATCCTTCTTCCTTTCCAATTTGGATGACTTTTGTTTATTTCTCTTCTCTAATTGCTCTAACTAGAACTTGCAGTACAATGTTAAATAACAGTGGTATCAGAGGGCATCCTTATCTTGTTCCTGATCTTAGAAGGAAACCTGAAGGTCCTCACCATTGAGCATGAGAGCTGTGGATCATTCATAAATGTCCTTTATCATGTTGCAGAAGTGTTCTTCTATTCCTAGTTTTCTAGGTGTTTTTATAAATAATAGGTGCTGGAGTTTGTCAAATGACTTTTCTGCATCAATTGAGATGACCATGTATATTTCCTTCATTGTGTTAATGTGGTATATTATGTTAGCTGATTTTCTTATAGAACCACCCTTTCATACATGGAATGAATCCCACTTGATCATGATGTATAATTCTTTTGATGTGCTGTTGGATTTGGTTTACTGGTATTTTGTTGAGGATTTTTGCATCTATATGCATAAGGGATATTAGTCTGTAGTTTCCTTTCTTGTGGTACCTTTATCTAGCTTTGTTATGAGATTGATGTTGGTCTCATAGAATAAGTTAGACAGTGTTCCCTCCTCTTCAATTCTTGGAAGACTTTGAACAGGATGCGTGTTAATTCTTCTTGGAATGTTTGTTAAAGTTTACCTGTGAAGTCATTTAGACCTGAGCTTTTCTTTTTGGGGAGGTTTTTGATTACTGAGTCAATATCTTTATAAGTTATTGGTTTGTTGAGATCTTCTATTTTTTTTCTTGAGTCATTGTAGGTAGATGATGGTTATAGAGTTAGGATGTTAAATTTTAGCCCCATGGAAACCACAAAGAAAATATCTAAGAAATATATACAGAAAGCAGTGAGAAGGGACTCAAAGGGTATACTTCAAAAAATTCATATAAAGATGAAAGTAGACATTAATGGAAGAACGGAAGGACAACAAAGGTATAAGACTTACAAACACCAAATAGAAAAAATAGCCTGAGAGAGTTGTGCATTATCAGTAGTTCTTTTAAATGTAAATGGGTTAAATTCTCAGTCACAAGGTAGAGATTAGCAGAATGGATTAAAAATCCATGTCCCAACTACATGCTATTTAAAAGAGATGCACCTTAAATACAAAGACACAAGTAGGTTGAAAGTAAAAGGAAGGAAAAAATATATACCATGCAAATAATAACCAGGGAGAGCCGGAAGAGTTATACTAATATCAGGCAAAATAGATTTTAAGTCAAAAACTATTTCAAGGGGCAAAAGGTGACTATATAGTAATAAAAGGGTCAAGTTAACAGTAAGTCATAACATTTGTAAACATATATGCATCTAATGGCAGAGCCCTGAAATATACAAAGGCAGACCCCCTACCTCATACTACATACAAAAACACCTCAAAATGGACAAAAGACTTAAATATAAAAACCAAAACTATAAAATTCCTAGGAAAAAACATAGGGAATCATCTTATGTACATTGTGTTAGGCAATGGTTCCTTAGGCCATGTACCTAAAACACAGCAACAAAAGAAAAAAATATGCAAATGGGACTTCATCAAAATTTAATCTTTATGCATCAAAGGACATCATCATGAAAGTAAAATGACAACCTACACAATGGGAGACAATATTTGAAAACTATAGGGAAACGGATGTGGCTCAAGAGGTTTGGCATCCGTCTACATATGGAGGGACCGGGGTTGAATCCCCGGTACCTCCTGGTAAAAATTTTTTAAAAAATGAAAACTATATATCCGATAAGGTTTTAATACCCAGAATATATGAAGAAATTTACAACTCTACAATAAAAAGAAAAACAACTCAATTTTTAAATGGACGAAACAAAATCCTCAAGAATGAGGAATAAACAAACATAAGGGGGGAATACAACTATGGACTAAAGAAGACTTATTATTTTTCTAGCAATGGAAGAACTTGCATCGTTTATATAAAGGCAGTGGCCACCAGAGGTTCTGAGGGGAGGAAGAAGGAAGAGTAGGTGTAACATGGGACATTTTTGGGATATTGGAATTGTTCTGCATGACATTGCAATGATAAAGGCCATTATACATTTTGTCAAAACCTATAAAATTCTGTGGTGCAAAGTGTAAACTATAATGTGAACTATAGACCATGGCTAGTAACAATACTTCAATATGTGTTCATCAACTGTAACAAATGTACCACACTAATGAAAGATGTTATCAATGGGGGACGGTATGGGAGAGGGAGGGATGGGGTATATGAGAATCTCCTATATTTTTTTGATGTAATATTTATGTAATCTAAACCTTCTTTAAAAATAAAATATTAAAATTTAAAAAACAAAATAAAATAAAAATGGACAAAAGACTTGAATATACATTTCTTCAAAAAAGATATACAAATGGCCAAAGAGCACATGAAAAAATGTTCAACATCATTAGCCATCAAGGAAATGCCAATCAAAACTACAATGAGATGCCATTTCTCACCCACTAGAATTGCTACTATTTTTAAAATGGACAATAGCAAGTGTTGGAGAGGATGTGGAGAAATAGAAACACTCATTCATTTTAGTGGAATGTAAAATGGTGTATCCACTGTAGAAGACAGGTTGGTGGCTTCTCAGAAAGTTAATCAAGAAAGGTAACACAGAAAGGTAACTCAGAAAGTTACAATATGACCTGGCAATCCCTCTTCTAGGTATATAAAAAAAATAATTAAAAAGCAAGGTCTTGAACAGATATTTGTACACTGAATTTCACAGTGGCTTTATTCAATTACCAAAAGATGGACTCAACCCAGTGTCCATCAACAGACGAATGGATAAATAAGATATAGTATATTCATACAATGGAATATTTTTCAGCGTAAAAAGGAGCAAAGTTCTGATACATATGATAATATGGATGAACCTCGAAGATATCATATTGAATGAAATAAACTACACACAAAAGCACAAATATTGCATGATCTCCTTAATATGAAATCATTAGAATAAGCAAATTCATAGAGTCAGAAACTAGAGTACAAGTTACCAGGGGCTGGGGTGACTGTGGAAAATGCTTAATTGGTACAGAGTTACTGTTCAGGGTGATAGAAAAGTTTTGGTAATGAATGGTGTGATGGTAATACAACATTGTTATCATATAACATGAATTATATTTATGAATGTGTTTAAAAGAAGAAATTTTAGTTTGTACATATGTTATTAGGATAAAAAAATTTTTTAAACATGGGGTTGTACAACAAAAAGAATGATCCTTAATGTACACTACGGACTATAGATAATAGCACAACTATAATAATATTCTCTGATAAGCTGTAACAAAGATACCACATGAATGCAAGGTGTTAATAACATGGGAGGGTATATGGGAACTCTGTATTTTCTGCATGATTTTTCTGTAATCCCAGAACTTCTATAATAAAAAGATTATATTTTTTAAAGTATATAGATTGGAAAGGAAGTAATAAAACTGCTCTTGTTTGCAGATGGCATGATTGCCTATGCAGAAAATTCCAAAGAATGAAAAAAAAAAAAAAAAAAAAAAAAAAAAAACTCCTAGAACTAATAAGCAATTATAGGAAGGTTGCAGGATACAAGGTTAATAGACAAAAGTCAATCGTTTTCCTATATAACTCCAATGAACAACTGGAATTTGAAATTAAAAGCACAACACCATTAGCACTGAAAAAAATTAAGTAGTTAGGTATAAATCAACAAAATGTGTACAGTATATGTATGAGTAAAACTGCAAGATTCTAATGCAAGAAAGCAAAGAAGATCCAAATAAATGAAGAGATATTCCATGTTTACTGAAAGGAAAATTCAATATTATTAAGATGTCAGTTCTTATCAACTTGATCCATAGATTCAATGCAATTCTAATAAAAAAATCCAAGCAAGTTAGTTTGTGGATACCAACAAACTGATTCTGGAGTTTATATGTGAGGGCAAAAGACCCAGAATAGTCAGCACAATATTATAGTAGGAAAACAAAGTCAGAGGACTACTAGAACACTTACTATAAAGCTACAGTGATCAAAACAGTGTGGTTTGGGTGAAAGAACAGACAAGTAGATCAATGGAACCATATAGAGGCCCAGATATAGACCCACACAAATATAATTAACTGGTCTTTGACAAGGGAGGAAAAGCAATTCAATGGAGAAAGGATAGTCTTTTCAACAAATGGTGCTGAAATGATTGGACATCCACATGCAAAAAATAAATAAATCTAAACACAGACCTTACACCTTTCACAAAATTTAATTCAAGATGATCATAGACCTAAATGTGAAATGAAAAACTATAAAACTTCTAGAAAATGACATAAAAACAACATAAGGTGACCTTGAATTTAGCAATGACTGTTTAGATACAACATTAAAAGCATACTCTATGAGAGAAAAAAAATGATAAGTTGGACTTTATTAAAATAGGTTACAGACTGGGAGAAAATATTTGCAAAACACACATCTGACAAAGGAGTTGTATCCAAAATATACAAAGAACTCTTAAAACTCAACAATAAGAAAACAAACAACCCAATTACAAAATGGGCAAAAGATCTTAACAAATAGAGCCCTCACCAAAAAAGATATATAGATGGTGTTTTAGTTTGCCAAGTGGCAAACAGAGAACTAGAAAATGGGTTGGCTTTTATAAAGAGGCTTTATTTGGGATAAAATCTTACAGTTCCAAGGTCTTGAAAAGTCCAAACCAAGGCACCATAAGAGGTGCTTTCTCACCAAAGTCAGCTACTGCTGATTCTGTTGTCTGGGCACATGCCAAAGCAAGATGGCCACAAATCTCTGCCAAGTTCTCAGCCTTTCCCTCCAGGCTCACCATCTCCTCTTGAGCTGCTCAGTGGGTCCACCTCACAGGGACTTCATGCTTTAAGCAATCCTCTAGCCCTCTCTCATATGGCAGAATCAAAATCTGGTGGCTTCCTTTTCCTGTGTCTGTGTGTCCCTCTCTCTTTGTCTGTTTTTATGAGACCCAGCAAGAGAGCAGAAACTCAACATGAATCATGCCCCACTGATGTAGTCCAATTAAAAGCCCAAAATTGACCTTATCAAGTAATCTAATCAAAGGCCTCTTGGCTGAATTTAATGCAATCAAAGGTTATCACATCCACAGGAATAGATTAGTTTAAAAACATATTTCTCTTTTTGGAATTCATAAAATAATTCCAAACTGCCACAGATAGCAAATAAATATTTGAAAAGATGCTCAAAATTATATATCTTTAGGGGATTGCAAATTAAAACAGCAATGAGATACAATTACACGCCTATTAGAATGGCCAAAATGCAAAATATTGACAATACCAAATGCTAGTAAAGATGTGCAGAAACAGGAATTCTCATTCATTGCTGTTGGGAATATAAAATAGTACAGCCACTCTGGAAGACAGTTTGACAGTTTCTTACAAAGCTAAACATATTTCTTACCATATGATCCAGCAATTGCACTCCTAGGTATTTATCCAAAAGAGTGAAAAGTTATATCCACAAGAAACCTGCAAGTGAATGTTCATAGCAGCTTTATTTGTAATTGTCAAAAATTGGAAGCAATCAAGATGTCCTTCAAAAGGTGAATTGTTAAACAAACTGTGGTACATCCATACAATAGAATATTATTCACCTATAAAAATAAATGAGCTATCAAGTCACAAAAAGTCATAAAGAAAACTTAAATGAACTTTAGTGAAAGAAGCCAGTCTAAAAAGTCTGCATACTATATGATTCCAACTACATGATATTCTCAAAAAGGTAAAACTGCAGAGATAAGTAGAAAGATCAGTGATTGTCAGGGGTTCAGGAGGTGGGGAGGGAAGGATGAAGAGATGGAGCACAGGGCATTTTTAGGGCAGTGAAACTATTCTGTATGGAACTATAATGGCAGATACATGACATTATGTATTTGTCCAAAACCATAGAACTGTACAACACAGAGTGAACCCCAATGTAAACTATAGCTTTTCTATAAACCCAAAAACACTCTGAATCGGGGTAAGGATCAAAGGAAATAAAAAATATATATAGTAACAATGACTAACATTAATTATTTCCTATTCTATGCCAGACAATATTTCTAGGAACGTTCCAAATATTATGTCATCCCATCACTTGGAAGAAGGTGCTATTATTACCCTTATTGTACCAATGATCTAATTGAGCTTAGAGAGGTTTAGTAACTTTCCCAACATCACATAGATAAGATGTGGCAGCATTAGGATTAATGCTCAGAAAATTCTGGAGTCTGTGCTCCTAACCTCAACACTCAATAGGAGAGTCCTTGGCAATCTCTAAAGTGTGCACTTAAGATATTATTCATTAGGATTTCGAAATGTCTTTTCCCACTCAGCCTTCCCATGCCAGGAAGATCATGGTGTGTGGAGAAAAAACTGGGTGTGGACTCCAATCTGTCTTGTGCTGATAGCCCTGTGGCCCTGGGCAAGTCCCTCAAACATGACAACAGCCATTTATTGAGCATCTGGCACAGTCAGGCCCTGTCCTTGAAATAAACCAACTAATCCCTTTGGGGGCTCAAATTACTCACCAATCGAATGAGGGGAAGGAAGTTTCTGCTTAATACACTATTTATTCTTTATAATAACAATTGATTGAGTACTGTTCTTGGAGCACTTCCAGATGAAGGAGAGAAGTTACCTCCCTGCTGGGAGTGAGTGTGGCAACACTTCACTCAAGACATGGGTAACAGCACAGTCTTCTTTCCGTCAAGCAAGAATCAAGGGAGAATGCAATATTCTAGCCTTCAGGGGACATGGCCATGTTTGCTACTGAGAACTACTCCAGCGTCCCAGGGGCTATGGGTTCACTCTGGGCTCAGCTGGCCCATCTCTTCAATGGGCCCAGAGCTGCCAGTGCTCAGCCACCTATTCATTGCTGTCATCGCTAGGGCCCTGTCTTTGTTTCTTCACACCTGCATGCTGTTCCTGATCAATCCCAACCATGCCAGGGGTTTCAACTACCAACGACATTGCTGCCGGTTGCCAAATCTAAATGTTTTGCCCTGAAATCCAGACACTTATAAACAGCACAAATGAAAAACCAACATGCCCAAAAACAAAACATAAAAACCTCATCTTCCCCTGTGAATATTCTCACTGTTCTGATTTTGTGATAATCAGGGTAGGCTAAACATTCACTATATTAGAAACCATGCATGTGTCCCCAGACCTAGTTTTTCTCCCTAGGTCTGGTTTTTGGAATGCTGGTGATAAACTAAGCCTGATTTATTATATGACCATCCTGTATGGGAAAAGACTGTAACTTTGGGTATCTTTGGTCAACCTTAAAAGATATAGCAGGGGGACGGATGTGGCTTGGTGGTTGGGCGCCCATCTCCCATATGGAGGGACCTGAGTTCGATCCCCGGGACCTCCCAGTAAAAAGAAAAAAAAAAGAAAAATATAGAAGGCATGTGGGTCACTAGG
>JAQZBX010061934.1:0-17009 GCA_029593785.1 Cabassous unicinctus
GGGAGGCAGTGGGGCTGGGGGCTTCCGAGGTCCGCGCGGGGGTGTGGCCCTCTCCTCCGGGAGTTTGCGCGGGGAGCAAGGTCACGAGGCGACGGGCTGCGGGCAAACGAGAGCTTCCCTTTTCTCCAGGGCTGCGAGGGGGCCCGCGGGCCGCCAGGTCGGAGCGGCGCCGAGGAGAGGGTCGCCCCGGCTGGCCAGAGGCCCTGCTTCCACCCTCGCCTCCTCTACTCAGGGTTGCGGTTCCAGACAGGCAGCTGCCATTAGGTAGCACCTACTGTGTGCTCCGCCTGAGGGGGTTCCCCCCTTATTCAGGGGAAGAGGCCATGGGAAGGCGTCATTGTCCCCATTTGATGGAGCATGTTATGGGTTGAATTGTCCCCCAAAGAGGTATGCTGGAGCCCTAACCCCCAGCGCCTGTGGGGGGTCATAGAGTACGATGAGGTCCTACTGGAGTAGGGCTGGCCTGGTCCACTGTCACCCGCATCCGGCAAGGAAAGAAGAAACAGACGCCCGGGGAGGGCGCCGCGAGACGAGGGACCCACGGCGGCGGGCAGACACCGCAAGCTGGAGGAGGCGAAGGCCAGGGTCCCGCTGCGGGTTTGGGAGGCAGCCCGGCCCCGCCCACACCTTGGAGCGGGGCCTCCGGAACTCACGCTGTTTTAAGCCGGGTGCTTGGTGGTGCGGCCGGAGCGGAGGCCTGCGAGCCCAGCCCGTCCTCGTGGGTGGTGGAAAGATTGCACAAGCTCCTCCCCTCCGTCCCCGCTGCCCCCCCATCGAGGCGTGGCCACGACCCCAGCAGGACAGTCCTGGGGAGCGCTCGCCCTGCCCTGTTCTCCTGCAACGCACCACCACCGCCCAGTGCGTGCGCCAGGGCTGGGCTGCTGGACAGTGGGCAGCTCGTGCCCACTTGGTCCCCCTGGCCCTCCTGACCCGCCAGCTGCCACGTGGGAGGCCGGGGATCCCCAGCCCTCCACCCTGAGCAGAGCCCCCTCAGCTGAGCCCAGCCCAAATTACCAAGCCGGAATCATGAGCATGTTAGCAGAACCCTCTGGGTTCTGGGCTTCCAGGTTCTTGGCTATGTCACATGAAAGAATTAAGGACACGCCACAGGTAGGCAAGGGAGTAAAGAGCTTACTAAGAAACAAGAAAAGAAGTAAGTACACAATCCCAGGCATGGATCGCAGGCGTGCTACAGGATGAGTCGCACAGGTGGGGCCTCGGGTTGGGCCTTTCAAGACCTTTCCTCCTTCCCCTTCCTAATCTTGGGGAGGTGCTCCAGCTGTTTGCTGTTCTGATTGGTTTCCCACCTGTTAGTGCTCGGGGGCCAGTGGTGAGGCCTTTTGGTTTGGAGATATCCGGGGCTTCCCTTTGACCCCAGAAAGAGTTCCAAATGGGACCTCATGGCCAGGGTCTCCGTGGGGTCTTTCTGGTTTTGTCCTTAGTAGCAGAGGGTTTCTGGGTGGGGTCTCAGCTGCCCTCCATCTTTCCCTATACTAACCTGCCTCAAGCACCTTGATAGGTACTGTTTTAAGTCACTGAGTCTTGGGGGTGCTTTGTTATACACAGCAAGAAGTGACTGATTCCCTGCAAATTCTCTACTCCTGGACTCCACAGGGGTGGCAGGAGAGGAGAGCCCAGCTGCTTCCTGAGAGGGGCAGGGATGTGGATTTGCCCCTGGGTTTTTGTTACTCTGCTGGCCATGGAGTTTCCAGAAGGTCTTCGGGGGCCACCTTGAGATGAGGATTTGAGTCTCGCTGAGAAAGTCTTCCACAGGCCCCATGGCCCTCCTGGGTGTGTCCCCGCCTGCCTGGAACTACTTTACCTCACTGCAAAACAATTCCTGGATTCCTCCAGGTGGGGCAAAGTACTGGGAAGTGAGACACAGAAGCAGGAGGGCGGGGGTTGCGTCACGGGTCTGCAGCTGACCCAGAAGGGGATGTTCTGTGTCCCTCACCCCACCCAGTCAGCTGGCGGAAAGCCTGGCAGGAAGCAGGGCACAGAGTAGGTACCTCAGGGCAGAGTTTCCAGAAGGAAGCAGGGCGGGAGCCAGCGTGCCTGGGAGGGGTGCCTGGAGGGGATCCCTGGGTTCCATCTGGGCAGCAGGGACCTCTAACCACCTCTGCCCACCCCCAGGGAGGGAGGGAGTGCGTCTTGGGGTGATGGGGAGCAGCTGGGGTGAGTGGAGTAGCTGCCTCCTATGCCCACCTGACCCCTGACCTCTAGACCCAGCACCACACCGCCCTGCTCTTGGCTGACCCTCAGGGCCCAAAAATCCAGGCAGGAGGGATGGGGGGGGTGGACCCAGCCTAGGGTGGGGGTGGGGGGCAGGAAGGAGGCCACAGGGGATTTGGGCCCCCAAAGGAAAGGATCAGTGGGACTCGGGCTGCCCTGGCCCCTGGCGCAGCCATGGGGCTGGCCTGTGTGCTGAACCCGCCCGCCGCGGGGTGCGGGGGGAGCCCAGGGGGCGGGCCTGAGGGGCGCAGAGGTAAAGGTAAGCTTTGAATTTCCTTCCATTGTAGCAAATGGGTAGGTACTGTGTTTTTTTCTAAAATGTTCATCCATAGTTTATGTAGCAGCGACCCCAGTGGAGAGTAAACATGATAACGAGTGCCAAGATGGCTCTGCGAATAGATAATTCTGGTTGAGTCACTTAAAAAAAAATAGTGCGGGTGGGCGAGGTGAAGGTTAAGTGGGGTGAAGGCTGGGGAGCGGGGTGGTAAGGGTGATCAGGACAGGGCGCGGGGACGGGCGAAGGCGGCGGGGCCGCGGGGCCGCGGGGGCCCTTCCTTCCTGCCCGCGGGAGCCGCTGCGAGCGGACCGGGGAGGGCCGACGGCTGCCTCGGCCCGACCCACCGCCCCGCGCCGCCCCCCCAGGCCCCGCCGGCTCCACGCGCGGTCCACGCCCGCCCCGGGACAGGGCAGGCCCAGGCGTCAGCAGCCCGGCGGCCGCGCGGGTCGTGGAGCGCGCTCGGGGCCCCGCCGCTGGCCCTGCTGCTGCAGCGCAGCCCTGCCCCAGCTCGCCGCCTCCCGCGCCGCAGTCTCCACCCGGGCCCTGCGCTCCTGGCTCTCAACCGCCTGTTTCTGTCCCTCCCAGGGCTGGGCCCCCCACGGGCAGGGCTGCGGCTTGTCACTGCCATGTCCTCAGCGGATGCCAGCCCCCAACTGGGCAGAGGGTGAAGCCGGTGGGGCAGGTGGCTGTGAGGGCTGGGTGACACCCTCGGAGTTCCTGGCCCTCAGGCGCCCTGGTGCTCCCCTCAGCATCATGGCCAGGCCCCCCTCCCTCCCTCCTTCCTTCCTTCCTTCCTTCTGGAGCACTCACTTCCTGCCTTCCTGTTCAGGGGCCAGGGTCACCAGCCTGGGCGACACTGCCACCACCGCTAACCCAGCACTTCCCCTTTGGGGTTAGCTCTAACAAGCAGAAAATGTCAACAGCGAGTTGCAGCCGCCATGGCTGTCCTGGCCAGGCCAGCCGCGGGCTGCTGCTGGGGCAGGCACTGTGCAGGGCTCTGCCCGTCCCACTGAGTGTGGCACCTGCCTGCCACCATGCGACTTAAGTGAGTGCCACGCAGCCCCCACCTCACGCCGGAGGCTCACCACTGCCGCCTCCGGACCATGGCCTGCAGCCAGCCTGGAGCAGGCCTGGCTGCTGAGATGGAATCCAGTGGCGGTCTGCTCAGTGCTTTCCAGGAAGAGTTTTGTTTCAAAGGAAAAAAGAGAAACAAGAGGTGGAGCGGGCGCAGGGGATGAGCCGGCAGAATGGCCTTCCTGCCGCAGAGGGCCAGGGACCCTGGTGCTGGGCAGGCAGCACGGCCCTCCCCCCACATGCATGCACGCACGTGCAGAACGTGCACAAACAAGCACAAAGATACACGTGCGCATGCATACACACGTGTACACAGATGCACGTGCACATACATGCACACAAATTACACGTGCACAAACGTGTTAGACACAGGCACAAGCATGCACGCATTATACACACATGCACATATAGCACGAGTGTGCACATACAAACATGCATACACGTGTGCACATGCATTCACACACATACACTTGCCCTACCCAGGCTCCTGCAGCCTCCTGCCACCAACAGCAAGGACGCCCTGGTCACCCCAGCCAATGGGCTCCAGAGCTGGTCTGAAGCAACCTGGCCAGGGCTCGGAGGCCAGCTCCCACTGCCCGCCCCCTGGAATCTCCAACCTGGGTTCCAAGCCCGAGCCACCAGTCCCACCACGAAGTACAGGCAAGGAGGGCTGGGGTGGCACGATGAGCCCAGCGAAGAGCAGGTGGCAGGCCCCAGGTGACCAGGGCGAACAGGAGCGATGGGGCTGCCACGAGCACGGACATGGTTACTTGGCCCCAGGTTTATTTTTTATAACCGTTTTAGTGAGAGATGATTCCTATCTTATATGCCCACTTAAATTGCTCAATTCAGTGGTTTTTAGCATAGACAGAGTTGCATAACCATCACCTCAACCAATTTTAGAACATTCTCATCACCCCGGAAAGAAACCCTGTATCTTTTAGCAGTGACCCCCACCCCATTTCTGCCTTCCCCCAGTGTCCGGGAACCACTGATATACTTTGTCTCCGTGGATTTGCCTATTCCAGACATTTCGCATAAATGGGATCGGGCAGAACGTGGCTCTTTGTGGCTTCTTTGCTGACCTCGTGTTCTTCGGGTTCGTCGTGTCGTCGTGTGTAATGGCCGGCCATTTCTTACCCATGTTTAGTCTATGTATTCATGACTTCACAGGCATTCGGCTGTTCCCACGTTCTGGCTGCTGTGAACAATGTTGTGAACGTTTGTGTTTTTGTTTGAACACCGACCTTCATTTCTCTTGGTTGTTTTCCTAGGAGTGGGACGCGGGGTCACGTGGGCACTCCAGGTTTAGCTTTTTGAGGAACTGCAGTCACAAAGGAGCCACCGGTTTTACTTCCCATTGCTATTATCTGACTTTTATTCCAGCCATTCTCGTGGGTGTGACGTGGTGTCTTCTCCTGGCTTGGCCTTGCCCTAACGGCTAATGATGTCAAGCATCGTTTCATGTGCTTATTGGCCGTTTGTGCACCTCCTTTGGAGAACTGTCTACTCAGATCTCTTGCCATGCCTCCAGATTTTCAAAACCTCTGCAGCGAGTCCTTCGAAGAAAGCAACAACCAAAGAGTAAAGCACGGGTCTGAGGCTAACGGAAAGGGGACAACAGGCCGGCCCTGGGGGAGGGAACAGAGCCAGGCGCCGGCAGCCCCGGGAGGCGGCGGGAGGAGCGCGCCCAGGGAGGGGATGGAGGAGGAGCTCAGGGAAGGTCCGGGAAGGGTGCGGGCCAGGGTCCCGGGGAAGGGGTTCGCGCCGGGCGCAGGTCCTGGCTGAGGGCCCCTTCCCAGGGCGTGCCGGGGCGGGTCGCTGGAGGCGGTTCCGGACGCGGCGCGGCTGCGTCAGGCCCACGCGGTTTCACTTTTGGGTCTGGACACCTCCGGGTCGCCTGTTCGGTGGCTCCCCGCAGAGCAGGCGCGCGACCCGGGCCGGCAGGGCGGCCTCCTTTGCTGCGCGGGCCCCTCGTCGCCCACGGCCACGGTGAGTCGTGCCCTGCAGCCCCAGGCGCCAGCCCCGCGCCCGGCCGAGCGCACGGAGCCCCCCCAGGCCTGGCCAGAGGCGCAGGTCGCGGCTGGGTCGCGGCTGCCCCCGCTGCGCCCCCGCTGCGCCCCCTGGCGCCCGGGATGCGGCTGCGATGCGGGGAGACGGGCGGGTCCCGGCGGCGGGACTGGTCCCCACGCTCTCCCGAAAGGCCCCGCAGCCCCATGCCGGCCGCGGGGGAAGCGGCCCCCTGTCCGGGGCAGGGGCTGGTCGTACTGGGTTTGGGCTCGACTCTGAGGTCGGCCCTGCAGGCGCCAAGAACCCCTCGGTGCTGGCGTCGGGGCCCCAGGTGCCTTCCCCGCCCACCCTCCAGGTGAGGCTGCACACTTCTCTGGGGGTGCCCGGGTCTCCCGTGGGCCAGGTCTGGCCTTGCACAGGTGGCCCACGGAGCTTGGGGCACAGAGCAGACCCTAGAACCCGGGAGCTGGGGCTTGGAGACCCCTGGCCAGGTGTGGGTATCTGTGCCCAGTGCCCAGGAGGTCTGGGCTTGTTTTGCTCCTGCCCTTGTAGCCCTCGGTCAGGGAGGCAGCTGTGACAAAGGATGGGCACCAGCCTGGGAGTGGGTCCCCAAGGCCAGGCCAGCCCTGTCCCAGAGGTGCTCACAGCCCCAAGGGGGCTGGACAAGTGGCCAGCAGGTGGGCGTACTGCTTCTTTGTGTCAGTCGATGCATGGTTAGGGGGTGTCGTTGCAGTAGGGGGGCAGAGTGGGGGTGGGAGCAGCTTTCTGCCAGGCAGAGCACCCCAGCCAGGCCAGGTGGGGATGCTGCAGGGGGAAGCGCTTGCCACTGTGGAGGCAGCCGTGCACGACCTGGACCCCTCCCCTCCTTCCAGCCCTGCCTCTTGGCTCTCCTGAGTAGCATGGCGTCGGCCTTCGAGGGGGTGGCCAGGAGCGTGCTCCGGGAGCTGGACCGCAACGGGGAGCTCATCGCTGTGGACAGCTTGCGCAGCTCCACCACTTTCCGGCCCTACTACTTGGTGGGCAGGAAGCCCTCGAGCTCATGGTTCTGGAGACCCCGCTACACGTGCCTCAACCTGTCCATCACGGACATCCTGGAGCCCGATGCCCCGGAGCCAGGTACCCGGCGGCCGTGCCCCAGCTGCCCTGGGTGGGGCGGGGTGGGGGAAGAAGGTAGGGCTCCTGCTTCCAGAGGGCAGGGTCTTCTTCAGGGTCCACAGCCAGCCCCCAGAGCTGGGGTCCGGGGCGGGTGGGCAGACAGGGGACGTGGCCTCAGGTCCGCTCTGCCCCAGCCTTGCAGTGTAGTGGCCTCTTCCACTTCTGTGACTCCGTGGACGGGCAGCTGCAGGGCAGAGTGGAGCTCGAGGCCCTGGGCCAAGGGCGCATCGCCGGTGGGGCCGCCGTGCTGGGCAGCTCCAGCGCCTCCACGGACGTGTGCATGCTGCGCGTGGAGCCTGGCACGTGGGAGGCCCTGCACCGGGAGAGGTGGGCTAAGAGGGGCGCGGCTGGCCCGGGCGTGGGAACCTGCCCACAGTGGTGTGTGTGCGGGGAGGAGGCTGGGTCTGGGGTGAGTCAGGGCGGCAGGCGGCCAGGAGGGGACTAGGCCTGAGAGCATGAGGTTGGATGGGGGTGCCCAGGGAGGGGGCTGGGCTGCTGGGGTGGGTGGACAAGGGGCCTCGGCATTAGCTCAGAACAGGAACTTGAGATCTGAACCTGGCATGGGGCAGAGAGTAGAGGCTGGAGGAGAGTGCGGGGGCAGGCTCACCCCTTGGCCCTCGTCTGTCCTCCGCACCCACCCCCAAAGTCAGGAGCATCCGCCGTGGGGATGCCAAGTGCCATGCCTGTGCATCCCCAAAGCTCTGGACCCCTCACTGCATCCCCCAACCTGATGGGCACAAACAGTCAGATCCAGACAGCAATGGGCCAGTGGGGGAGGAGCAGCCAGTGTGGGGGGAGCTGGGCCTGGGCCCGGGCAGGGCACAGAGTGAGCTTCCTGCGCTGCCCACCCAGGCGCCTGCGGCAGCCAGAACACAAAGTCCTGCAGCAGCTCAGGAGCCGCGGGGACAACCTGTTCGTGGTGACAGAGGTGCTACAGACGCAGAAGAAGATGGAGGTCACCCGGACCCAGAAGCAGGAGGGCTCGGGCCAGTTCGCGCTGCCCGGTGCCATGTGCCTGCAGGTGTGTGACCAGCTGCGGCGGGCGGTCGCGGGACAGGCAGGGGGCAGTGTCCCAGGCAGCAGGCTGGGCTCTGCCAATGCCCCTCAGGGCGTGCTGTGCCTCCCCCGTGTCCTGTGACCCTTCTCAGAACCCCTGGCTGCACCCCAACCCTACTGCCAACCCCCAAAACAACACGGCGGCAGGCGGCTCCCCACCCCTGCTCACTGCTGCCGAGCCGGGCCGCCCATAGCTTCCGCTGGCACCGCCGGTGGCCTGCCCCCAGCCCCCAGCCCCGCCCCAGAGCCCATGCCCATCCCGCAGGGCGAGGGCCAGGGCCACCTGAGCCGCAAGAAGACAGTCACCATCCCCGCCGGCAGCACCCTCGCCTTCCAAGTGGCCCAGCTGGTGATCGGCTCTGACTGGGGTGAGGGGGCTTGGAGGGGGTCTTCTGGGCCCAGGTTCCCTGGGCACCCTCAGTGAGGGGGCGAGGCAGGGAGGTGCCAGCTGCACAGGTGAGGCCCACCTGCCTGTTCCGCCTCTGCTCCCACCTCCTGCAGACATCCTCTTCTTCCCAGACAAGAAGCAGAGAACCTTCCAGCTGCCACAGGAGGGTGAGGCCGCAGCCCCCACCCACCGGGCCTGGGGATGTGCTCCCCCTTGGGCGGTGGTGGCCTGCCTGGTCCTGGGGGCACGCATGCACACGCACACAGAGGGGGCCCCACACCCTACAGCTTCCCTGACCAGACCTGCCCTGCCTCCCACCCTCTGCTGCACCCCCAGCCCACAGGAACCAGCCCAGGCCGACCTCGGGCCTCTCCTCTCTGATGGGGACCATCTGGCGCCACTTCTCGTTCCAGGCAGGTCGGTGCCTCCCGACTGCCCCTGGGACTGTGGGTGGGGTCCCCTGCTGGCCCTGGTCTTGGGGGCCGCCCTTCCTGACCCGGGTTCTCCAGGGCCCTAGTGGCACCTGGACAACCCCAGCCCTCCGTTCTGCCAGACGGTGCTGCCGAGGAATGGGCCGCGGTCACTGAAGACTTCCCGGGCCTGCGGGCAGAGCTGGAGCTCCAGTCCCAGGGCATGGAGTGCTTGTCAGACGAGCTGCGCGGGGTGCTGCTGGGGGCCCTGGGGAAGCTGCTTCGGGACGGACCGGCCCTGCAGGCCACGGAGGAGGCGGTGAGCAGGCTGCGGCGCAGTGGGGTGGGGGGTCGGGGGGCCAGCGGGCCAGCCCAGCTCACCGCCCTGTCCTGTGCCCAGCTGGAGCAGGGCCTGTGCTGTGGGCAGCTAGAGCCTCAGGATGGTCCGGTGGGCGCAGTCCTTGAGTGCCTGGTGCTTCCCTCCAGAGAAGTGGTGGAAGAAATCGCCGTTCCTGTTTACTACTTGCTGGGGGCCCTGACCGGTGAGGGGCGTTGGGGGTGGGCAGGGCAGCTGGACACCCCAGGAGTGGCAGGGTGTGCAGAGGGGAGGAATATGGTCTGCCCCAGATGGGACCTTCCGGAACCCCCTCTTACCCATGGCCTCTCTCTAGTGCTGAGTGAAAGCCAGCACATGCTGATGGCCCAGGCGCTGGAGACAGGGGCCCTGCAGGGCCAGCTGGAGCTGGTGAGGGGGCATGGTTGTAGGGGAAGGGCCAGCTGGGGTGCACCTGGGGAGGATGGTGGGCGCTGGGGGTCTGGGGTCCGTCCCACCTGACCACCTCCTGCCCTGGCAGGTGAAGAGCCTCTTGGAGCAGAGTGAACCGTGGCAGGAGCCCAGGGCTGTGTCCCTGCCGTCGGGGCTCCTGGGGGACCACTGGGATGAGGAGGTGCCCACCTGGGCCCTGCTGGAGGAGTGTGGCCTCAAGCTGCACGCAGGCGCCCCACAGGTGTGCTGGGAGCCCAAGGCCCAGGGCCACGTGTGCGCGCTCTATGCCTCCCTGGCACTGCTCCTGCGGCTGGGCCGGGACCCCCGCTAGCATGCCTGCCTGCCCTGGTGGACCAGATGTGGGCAGCACTCAGGTCCACCCGCCGCCAGCCTGGATAAGGAAAAGCAGCTTGGGCCTGCAGTCCGGAAATTGGGGGAACTCAATAAACAGGAGATGCATCAGGGAAGACTGGTCACTGAGTTTTTGAGGGGCTCTGGATCCAGAGAAGGGAGGTAGGGGTCTGTGCCCACCCTGGATAGAAGGGATGTGGGGTCCGAGAGCAGGCCTCTCCCGTGGTCCCGCCCCCACCTGCCACAGGGTGGGCAGCGAGTCTGCGTGCCAGGCCTGGCCTGGGCCTCTGCCCTGATTCTGGAAGGGGAGCCTGCCCCCCGCTTGGGCCCACCCCCTCCAGCACAGGCTGCCCGCCTACTTGCAGGACGTAGGCTGCACAGAGGACCTTCTCCAGGGTGGGTCGCTGTCCAGAACTTAGAAGGAAGCTCTGCTTCGGGGCCTTGGGAAGACGCTTCTGAGACAGTGGGCGCATCCTCGGCCGGCAGGGGCTGCCGGGCTCTAGAGTGGGTGGGGCCGGCAAAGCAGACAGACCCTGCTTCCTGGGGATGCACAGGGGCTCCTGGAGGAGCAGTGACGGCCCTAAAGAAGTGCGCCTTTCCTCCGTGCTCAGAGGCCGCGGGCCCCGCTCCTCTCCCCACGACACTGGTGCCTGGACTCCGGTCTCACAGTGCCGGTTGAGCCCCTCCCTTGCAGGGGTTCCGCCTCCCTGCGAATCCAAAACCTTGGCGGCACCTGGAGACAGTGGCCCCGGCTTTTAAGGAGGGGTGTGGAGTAGCTGCCCTGGCCACCGAAGAACAGCCCGGGTCTCCATCCCGGTGGGCTGCAGCAGCCAGGGGCAAGCTGCCTTTATGGCGGGAGCCACAGCCGACCTCCACAGGAGAGCCCCGTCTCCCCTTGTGGCCAGCCATGGCGCCCCCTTCGGCTCAGTGCACCTCGAGGACCAACGCGCAGGACTCACTGGAGAAAAGTGCAGCGGGTTCCACTTTGGTTGGGAAATTAACCCCCAAGAAAACCCCGGAACCAGACCCAGCAGTGAGGGCCGACTGCGCCCAAATACCCCGATCCAGTTCCCTGTGATCTAGAGGCCCCCCCACTCTCAAGTGAGAAGCTCCACGGGGTGACCTGGTGGGGTGACAAGAGCTGGTGAATACACTAAACACCACGAGACTGTCCACTTCAAAACGGCTAATTGTACGGAACGTCAAGCTTACCTCAATAAAATATTAGGACTGAAAAAGCAAAAGCTCTCTCTAGGGTAGTCTGAAAGGTGAACCCAGGGTGAACGGGGCCTGGGACAGTCACTACCTCAGGGGCCCAGAGACCCTCAAGGCCAGCCGACAAGACAGGCCCCACCGCAGCCCCAACGCTGGACCCTCGGGTTCGAGGACCACCAAGCCCCTGTGGCCCCAGCAGTCGAGCCCAGCCACGAGCGTCTCAGCAGGACTGGACCGCGCGGGACTCAGCTGGAAGGCTTTATCTGAAAAGCAGGTTTGGGGACCTGAATCGTGCCCCCCAAAAGGCCTGCTCAGGTCCCATCCCTAGTCCTAGAGATCTTAGACGTGACGGTGACAAGCCGAGTGAGGGCAGGCCTTAGCCAACGTGGCTGCGGTCCTTAGAAGCAAGGGGAACTGGACGCAGAAGGAGAAGCCACGGGAGAAGAAGCCGGGAATCAGAGGAATCCGGGAGAGAAAGGAGAAGGCCAAGGAACCCCAAGGACGGCCAGCCAGCCAGCCAGAAGACAGCGGCCCCCCGGGGAAGCCAGCCGCCAGCCTCCGAAACCTCGGGCTCGCGAGTTCCCGTCGAGCCACCCGCTGGCCATTTGTCTCAGCAGCCGAGAAGCTAAGGGGGGAGTTTGTCAGCAAGGCAGTGCCGCAGCCCCTGGCCCTCCCTGCAGGCCTCCGCCTCGGCGAATCTACCACCAGGAACCTCTCCTGGGGCGTGGCGCGGGGCCTGGTCAGTCTCCGCCCGGGGAAGTGGTCCCTCTGGGGCCAGGGCTGGGTCACAGATCCACGGAGCCTGGGGAAGGCCTCGGGAATCTGGCGGGACCAGGCCCCTGGCCGCCTGGGGCCTCTGCAGGCTTCTGGCAGAAGAGGCCCCAGGACAGGCTGTGTGGACTGTGGCCGAAGCTCACGTCTCTGGCAGGCTGTCCAGAGCAGGGTGGACGTATTCGTGGGCGGCAGACACTGTGACAGACAGCCTGCACCCCAAACATGGCCTCCTGTGGGACGGGGCGTGAGGATTCTAGGGACAAACCTGGCCCTGGAGAGGAGGCACGGATGCCACCCTCCACACACCTGCCAAGTGCCCATCTGCTCTCCCGGTCCGTGAGCGTCCCCCTTGGGTCTGCCCGCTGGACCGCCAGGCTTCACCCTGCTCTGAGGAGAAGTGGGAGGAGACCCTCGCAGGAAAGGGGCACCCCAGGCTTCTGGCTCCTGTTGTCCAGGAGAGGGGAGGGGCCAGGTAGGCTTGTCCCCTCAGGGCTGCTCCTGAGGGGGTCCACTTAGGCCATGCTGAGCCTGGACCTGCCCCAGATGTGGGGGGGCAGTGGGGTGTGAGGATGCAGGGGGCTCAAACCCAGCCCTTCCTGCCCAAAGGCCCCAGGCGTGTCTCCCCAATCTCATCTCCTGGCCCCACCCTGGCCACCCCAGGTTATCTCCAGGCATTTCCCCCAGATGGATTCTTCGTATGTTTAATCCCGTTCCGATGTCTGCTTTGGAGGATCCGAATGGAACGCGGATCCTTGCCCCCCCCACCCCCCCGCTCTGTGCCCTGGGAAAGACCAGGAGACAGACACTCACGGCCTGATGTGCTGGGCCGCAGAGCAGCTTTTCTTTGCCTCTGGGTAAATCCAGCCTGATCTTGACCCCAGCCTGCCCTCTGAACATGCCTGACCTTTAACCCCACCAACAGCTGGGCCCTGACTGCGGGTGACATGCTGCCATACCCATAACCAGAGCCTGTGCCCCTTCTTGGGCCCTGACCCCAGACGGAGTCCCAACCACTTCAATCCACACGTGTTTATTTTACACACAGGAGCTGGGAGCTGGGGATGGGCAGGGCCTCCCGCTCTGGGGAAAAGTCCCCCAACCCCCCAAGAGAGGGTGAGAGCCCTCTGAAGAGGCGGCCTTGAGGGAGAGGAAACTTGAAGGTTAGAGGACGCTCAAGGACAAAGCCGGCAGGGCTAGTCACAGCTTTGGGGACTCCCTTGACAGTGCTCCTCATTCAGCAAATGTCCCCTGGGTGCCCGGCCCATGCTGGACAGTCTGCTGGGGTTGGGGGTGCACCCCCCCACCTGAATCCACAGGTATAACCCCGGGGCCGTGGTATCTGGAGGAGGCCCCAACCCTGCAGGAAGGTCAGGGGTTGCCTTCCAGAGAGGAGAGCACCGTGCTCAGGCCTGGCCTGGCAAGAGCAGGAGTGGGAGGGGGCATGTGGAGGGGGCAGCAGCTGTGGACAGGGGACAGTCAGTGCCTCTGGAACCAAGGGGGCAGGGCCAGGAATGGAGCCCTTGAGCCTGGGCGTCTGGGGGCCCAGGAGGGCCCTGCCTTCCAGGGAACGGTGGCACAGGGGCAGCCCATGGCCCACCAGCTCCTGGGGTTGTGTGAGCTTCACAGGGACCCTCACTAGAGCCCCGCTCCAGGAGGCCAAGGCCAGGGCCACAGGAGGGTCCTGGGTGCAAGAGGTGGGGGGCTGAGAGCTGAAATGGTGCCGGGACAGAAGGCACTGGCCAGCCCTCTCAGTCACTCCGCCGTGGGTGGGCTCCTAGAAGGGGGTCTCTGAGTCCACCAGGCCAGCAGCTCCAGGCGGTAGGGGCCGGCCTCCAGCACCAGGTTCGGGGGCTGGCTCCAGGGCGGCTGGGGGCGCGCAGTCCACTCCCTCCCGGCCTCCAGTCCCGGGGTGCCCAGGAGCGCTCAGGCCTCAGGACCCGCCCCCAGCCAGCCAGCCCCGACGAGGGAGGAGGCGTGGCCAGGCTCAGCCGCGGCCGGAGCAGCCCCAGCGACCGGCCAGGCTCCGGCGCCGGAAGGGGCTGTCGGCATAGACCGGTAGGGCCCGGGCCGGGCGGCTGCGGCACCGGGCGAGGCGCCGGGCGATGCGGGCCAGGCAGGGGCCCCGGGGACGGCTCTGCGCCCGGGCCAGCAGCGCCACCTGCTGCGCAGTCACGCGCGCCGCCGCGCTCACGGCCGGCTCCGGGTCGCCCTGCAGCTGCTGCAGGTCTGCGGGAGAGGACGGTTCAGGCGGGGCGGGAGAGGCTCCTCGCCATCCACCCACCTGCATCCACCCACGCCAAAACCCCGGCCCTGGTACCCACGGCCTCTCCAGGACCACATGCCTGGGGACCGGCGGCGAAGCAGGGTCCTCACCCTGGAGCAAGGCGTCCAGCAGGTCCTGGCTCACTCGCCTGGGGCTCACATGGTGGATCAAGAAGCCTGGACCGAGGCAAACCGTGAGCGTGGGTCCCACGTGCCAGCCCCAGAGCCCTGGGTGCCAGGGGCTGGCTGAATGCCAGCACTGGCCTCACCTATGAGCACGGTGGCCGCCCGGCGTAGGGGGTCCTGCGGGCTCCGCAGGTAACCCTGGGTCTGGCTCAGGAATTTGGGTACATAACTTGGATACTGGTGAACCTGGGGACAGGCACGGTCATGGCGGGACAGGAGGGCCGAAGGAGGAGGCAGTGTGAAAGAAGACCAGAGGTGAGCATAGGGGCTGGGGTCCTGGAGGTACCCCTGGGGCAGGGTGTGGGGCCTGAGGCATTAGACCTACCCACGGAGAGCCTGAGGGCAGACTTGGAGAGAAGGGGGGACACTCAGTTTTGGGGAGTGGGGTAATACCAGGTGAGGGTGGGCACACCCCTCACTTTCCTTCCCTACTTACCAGGCGATGGCAGACTCGGCTTAGGGCCTCTGGGCTGTCATAGTGAGCCACGGTGACCACCTCCTCCAGCAGGCCCCAGTGCAGGGCCTGGTCACAGCGGGCCAGGGTCCACTCCGAGCTCTGGGATGGGGAAGGTGCAGGCTGGGGGGTCCAGGCAGTGGCCGGGAGGGGTGGTGGAGGAACCAGGACGGAGCCGTGGAGTATGGGGACCCCAAGGAGGGACCTGCAATCTGGGAGGGACAGCGGGGCAGGCTGGGGGTGTGTGGATGGGGACAGGGGGACAGGGGGACAGTCCCGGGGGACGGCTGACCTCAGCAGCGTCCAGGCTGGGGTCGTGCAGGCGCAGCAGCAGCGGAACCAGACTCTGCAGCACTAATTTCCGCAGCGGGCCGCGGAGCCCCAGTCCGAGCCCGCCGCGGCCCCGACGCACCAGCGTCCCGAGGAGCCCGACCGCCGAGGCACGGATCGAATCCCGGGCCTGCGCAGGACGGTGCGGGAGGGCGCAGTTGGAGCGGGCTCCCGCGGGCCGAGAGGGCGAGGGGTTCCGGGGTGGTGGGCCGGGTCCCAGGGAGGGAGGGGGTCCCAGGGCGGGGCGGGGAGGGCGAGGGGGTCCCGGGGCGGGGCTGAGGGGGAGGGTGCGGGCTGGGGGCGGAGCCCGTCGGGGGGCGGGGTACGCTGCTCACGTCGTCCAGCAGCGGCGGGAGACGCGGCCCTAGCTCCGTGCTCAAGATCCGCACGGGCGCCCGCGGCCGCAGCAGGAGCCTCCGTAGCGCGCCCAGCGCCGCGCCCACGAGCCGCGCGTCACCCTCGCCCAGCGCGCCCAGGAGAGCCGGCAGCAGCGTGTTCACCAGCCGCACCTGCCGGGGCAGCGACTCGTGGGCGGCCCTCCAGCCCCGGCCCCGCCCCGGCCCCGCCCCGGCCCTCACCTTGCCGCGGTTGAGCGCCAGGTGGCCCAGGCCGAGCAGGCCCAGCCAGCGCACGGTGGGCTCGGGGTCGCCCTGCCAGGCGCGCAGCCGCTCCAGGATGGCCTCCTCGCGCAGGAGCCGCGCCGTGGGCCGGCTCTGCAGCAGCTGAGCGGGGAGACGCGGTCAGCCCGAGGCCGGCCCCCAAGCAGACCGGCGCCTCTGGGGCCAAGGCCCCTGTCGCCCTCGCCCCCCTCCCGGAGCGCCGGGCTCACCCCGGTGAAGAAGGCCATGGCCGTGAGGCGCTGCGCGCTGTCGGCGCTGCGCAGCCGGGGAAGCAGGTCCGCGAAGAGGCCCCGCAGGTGGTGGTCAGCGTGCGCCACCAGAGCACTGCGGAGGGGTGGAGATGGGAGCGCTCCCTCCGCGGGGGGCCTCGCCCCTCCAGAAGCCCCCTCCGACCGCCCCCGGCCCTGCTCCTGGCGCGTCTCCTGGGCCCCTCCTCACCTAGCCAGCAGCAGGACGCCCTCCAGGTGGGTGTGGGCTCCCACCAGTCGCCTCCAGCCGCCCGCCTGCTCCATGCACGTGACCACCATGCGGCTGCCGTCACCGGTGAGCAGGGCCTTCAAGGCCTCCACCGCACAGCTGCAGGTGGAGGCAGCCGGCGAGTGGGCAGCCAGGGCCAGCCGGCGCTGCCTCCGCGGCTCCCCCCACCTCTGGCCTCGCCCCTCACCTGGCGTGGCTGTGCAGTGGTCCTCGGTGGGGCAGGGTGCAAACCTTCGGGGTGTCTGGGGAGTGCGTGCCGCGGGCCAGCTGGTGCAGCTGCGTGACCAGTGCGAGCAGCAGGTGCGGATAGAAGCCCCGTGTGGCGCCCACGCAGCCCGACACGGCCAGCATCTCCCGGAGGGCACAGGTGGCCTGCGGAGCCACCGGCCCACTCAGGCTTGGGGCGCGCCACCAGAGGGGCGGGCGCGCCGCCGACAGGAGGAGGATAGAACCTCGCACGCGCGGGAGACCTTCCGCGGGTGGGTGACTCAGGCCCGAATCCGCTGCCCCGCCCCTCCCACCCCCTGGGAGCTGAGCCGCGCCCCTGGAGGCACAGGCTGTAGCCACCTACCGCCAGTGCGTCCTGCTTCGGCCGCGGGGGGCCCTTCAGCGCCCACAGCAGCTGCACCAGCACCTGCCCGTTCACGCGCTGGTTCCGGCTCAGACTATGCCACAGCTCGGTTGCAGCCCTGGGGACGTGGGGCGGCATGGGATCAGGGTGGACGTGGCCATGTGGATTCCAGCAGGGAAGGGCAAGTAAACCATTCCTCAGAGATGAGTAGCAACTGTGCAGACCACAAATGAGCCGGGAAATAAACTCGGCAACGTAAAACAAGCCGAAGGAGACATTGCAAAGACTAACTCCTGGGCACGAATTAACCAAAGACGGGCGTGGGGGTCGAGGCACCGAGGCTCGGCGCCGCCCTGCTCCCCGGGCCCCAAGCAAGCCACCCCGAGGGAGGAGGCTGCGCC
>JAQZBX010061935.1:0-16998 GCA_029593785.1 Cabassous unicinctus
TTTTTTTTTTTTTTTTGAGGTCTGGGGATTGAACCCAGGACCTTATATATGGGAAGCAGGTGCTCAACCACTGAGCTACATCTGCTCCCCTCTATGGACTCTTAAACTTTGTCTCTCTTGCTGTCAAAACTCCTTTCCTAGCTCTTTCTCTGCATTATTTACACTACAAATGTTATTTGGCACCTTTCTAATTTTCAGTGTTTGCTCACTCAATTCATTATTTCTTTCCTGGTTCACTTCCTTAACCCAAAAGAATCCTATTACATCCTCTCTCTTCCTGATACCCATGATGGCCCTGCCTCATTGTCCTTGGTCCATATCTTATGTGTTCCTTTCCTAACGACTTGCTTATTGGCTCTCACACCATGCTTGTCAGTTAATTATGGAGAAAAACTTATACAAATTAATGGCTGCTAAACATGGCTGGGTGTGATGTTAGAAAAATCAGAAATCGTATTCCTTGGCTTGCTACTTAGCAGTGATATCTCTGGAATAGCTACTTAGTGCCTGTGGGGCCAGTTGGCTAGAAGTAGGGAAAACAAATCTTGTTTAAAGTTGCATTTGGATAAGAAACATGTTTTCACTTTTGGTGGTGGTTTTAGGAGGGTAATGGTTTCCTAGTCACCTTTTAGAGCTACCTTGTTGTCCAAAATCTAGACACAGAATCTATTCCTTAGGTTAGTTATGATTTTTGTGTGTGTGCTCTACCAATATCTAACTGAGAGCCGTTTACCAAAATAGTAATTAAATTATCTGAATGAGAAAGAAAAGTTCTGGAGATGTGATAACCTGGAAAAAAGTTGTTTTCATTAGCTTGCTTACTTTGTGTAGACAACAGCTATGATATAACTCACCTTCTAACTTTGTGTTATTATGACTAGATGGAAGCTGTGGGGAAGGCATTGTAAGTGTGTCTCCTCACACAAACACATGTCGTCTTCAGCGTTCAGAACCAGCAGCTTAAAATTCACCTCTCCAAGATGCATCTGTAAGATGACTAATGCCTTTATTAATAATGAAAGCCGTGGATTGCTTGGGCTGCAAAGCAAATTACAGAGTAGAATGCCTTTGGGACTTCTATACATGAAGGTCAAGGTCAGGAGCAGCAGCTGCTATAATGAGATCCTCTCTGACATAAACGGAGATGAGACCTGATTTCTAGAACTCCTCGGTAACTTTCTGCTTCCGACTCTGCTGTTTGTTTGAACTAAAAGTCCTCCCAGCCAAAGACTTCTTATTTTAGATCAATAAATACATTTCCTGATGAAGCATGACACTACATAAAGACTTGTCTGGCAACAACAAACCAACCAACCAAGAATTTTCCAACCGAAAAAGCAAAACAAGGCAAATAAACAAAATCGGTGAAAATTGTTTGAAGTAATTTACTTTTATTTCCTGAAAAGTCATTTTTGATACATATTTTCAAGGATGTATATGTTATTTGGACAAAAACTGAGGCCAGAAAATCTAAACCTGATACATTTCCCCATTTGTTAAATGCAGTTTTCTTCAACATTTGGAGTACTAGATTTTTCCTAGGGGTAAGGATTTTGAGAGCTCTGAGTCAGTCTCTCTGCCACTATGTGTGTGTGTGTAAATGTACCATAAATTATTAAATGTATTTACTAAGTTTTAAAACCTTGCTGAATTGCATTTAAGCTTCTTTTGCCCAAGAAAATGCCAAAATATTTAAATAATATAAATTACCAGAACACTTGCTCAGGCTTCTTATAGGGATGGTCATCCAGAGTATGTTTATAAGATGTTTGTGGGTCTCTATAGACCCAAAGAAATTTTATAATTATTAATGAATACACGGAGCTACCTTAGGAATACTGAACAAAGCTCTTTCCTTATTGAAAACAAATATTTTGGTTGTTAAGATAATAATTTGCTTAGCCCAAGTCAGTTGCCTCCATAAATATTGCCAATGTAGATGTAGGTGCATGTTCCTATGAAAGCCACTTGACCTACAGGCTTTTGTGAAAATCGACTGTGATTAGGGCAGCCTGTGTGAAGCTGGTTAGTTGTCTTCAGATTCTGCCTATCATGTGGGACATGGGTGCTTAGGTGAGCTGAGCTTTCTGAGTGAGTCAGGGGCATAGAGTAAACTGAGTGGAAATGTCAGGACACTTTGTATTATGTTTTTTTCTATTCAATAGAATTTAATAATCTTAGTAATAGGATAATATAGTTTTTAAAAGACTGATGGACATTTAAGCAATAATCTTTATTGTTTTCAATCACCATTTAACTATGGTTAAATGCAGCCTGGGTGGGAGTCAACGTGTTATCCCAGAGAAATAGATGTATAGAAGTATGTGCTCCAGAAATAGCTTCAGGGGTCTTCTCATCTGAGGGTGAGTTTCAAACTGTGCTTCAGAGTCGTAACAGTAACCAAGCTTGTTCCCTCTCCAACTCCAACTCATCTGGGGCAACTCACTTTTATCCGCTTTACAAATTGAGTCTCTGAGTACAACTTCATTTGTGCCTTGCATTATGCAGCTGAAAGTAATTTAGAAACACTGCACTTTGTCTAACTCCTTTATTATCTTTATTTAAGAAATGTGAGAAATGGATGTGGCTCAAGTGGTTGGGCTCCCGTCTACCACATAGGAGGTCCAGGGTTCTATTCCCAGGGCCTCCTGGTGAAAAGGCAAGCTGACCTGCACGGCGAGCTGGCCCAAGCGGGAGTACTGGCCCGTGTGGAGAGCTGGTGCAGTGAGATGATGCAACAAAAAGAGACACAGAGGAGAGGCAGTAAGAGATGCAGCAGACCAGGGAGCTGAGATGGCACAAGAGATTGAGCGCCTCTCTCCACTCTGGAAGGTCCCAGGATTGGTTCCCGGTGCTGCCTAATGAGAAGACAAGCAGACACAGAAGAACACAGAGAGCAGACAGCTAGCGCAAAAACAATAAGGTGGGAAGAAATAAATAAGTAAATCTTTTTTTAAAAAAGAAATGTGCATAGTATCCTCAGTATTTGGTTGTTAACTTTATTATCTTTCCCATTTTACAGATGAGGAAACTGAGACACCCTGAGAGGTTAAATAATTATCCCAAGATTGCCCAGCTAAGAAACAGTATCACTGGGATTCTAACCCATGCAGTTTGGCTACAGATTTCATAGTCTTAGCTGCTCTTTTTGTAGTTATACCCTTCTGGGGTCTATGTAATCTTTCAACAGCTTCACCAAGTACTACTAACTCACTGTGATACCTTTGTTTCTTTATCATTTTCTACTGTAATTTTATTGGCCCTAGAACAGAGTTCTTAACCTTTTTTTGTTCCACAGACCCCTTTGCCAGTCGGGTGAAAACCACGGATCCCTTACTAAGTCCACACTACACTGTGGGTTATTTAATAAATATATCACACGTGCACCAACACGTCCCCACAAGAATAATGTTCTTTTGAATTTCAATTCAAGCTCACGGACCCCTTGTTAAGAACCCCTGCTCTAGAAAGAGAGTTCCCACTCCTTGATGGTTTCCTGCTATTCCCAGGAAAACTCTTTCAGACTTGTTTTATACGCCCTTCTTGCCACCTCCACTGCACTCTGAGCACTCAGAGATCATACATTTCCCCTTCTAGAATAAACAGCAGAAGCGGAAGGATCATGGATTTTTCACAGCTGACCTTTCCCAGTATGACTCCTCCAGGGCTCTCCTGTGCCAGTAGGGGAAGGCTTTCTGCATCTTAGATCTTTGCCTCCAGAATCCAGAGCCTGTGTGACTCTCCTGCCATCTGTGGCTTGTGCTCACTCCTGATACACACCACAACCTGGACTTGGACACAAACAGCCACTTGCAAAGGAAATTTAATGCCTTTTCCAGAACATAGCATTTTATTGTTTTTTTCCCTTTTACATAATTTAATTTTGTATAACCATTGAATGACTAGGTAATGCATTCACAGGATTTGAAAGTCAGCAGATCTGAAAGATGGAAATAAAGGGCTCCCTCCCACCCCAACCCCAACCACCCAGTTTCAGTCTCTAGAGACGTGTACATGAATAAGCATCATCAACCAAGTTTGATATCCAGTCCCCTTTTAGCATCTGTTTGTACCAGTCAGTTTCACCTTCTCTCTGTGACTACTGATTGTTCAGGTACCCACATCTGGCCTTGCTTTTTCTGACTTCATGATTTATTTTGTTCATTGACGGACCAGTTCAGGAAAACAATGTGTTCGTTTGCAGTAGAATACCACAGTAAAAAAAGACAACTGTAAGACATTTGGGACTTCAAGATGCTGGAGGAAAGTTTCGATAAGGAGAGTGACTCATTCAGGGGAAGATAGACAAATAGACAAATGCAATAGTCGTTTTTAACTCTTGTCCTGCCCCCCCACCCTAGCTCACTGTTTCCCTTCTCTTCCCAATTTGTCATAAGCCTGAATAGAAGAGCTTTGGTAGAGTTGCAAAGCCCAAATGACCAGGCTTCTCTTTGCTGGCTTGCCTTGATCTTACTCTCACTCCATTTCAGTTTTCACTGTAGCCACCATCCGAAATAGGAACCTATGGACATATTTGTTCCTTACGAGCGATATGAGGTGTGGGGCAAGACACAAGAGAATTTTCAATCAGAAAGCCTAATTTCAAATTCATTTTCTCACATGTTAGTAATAAATAACTGGACAAATTATTTATTTTTTAACATAAATCTTTTTTGATTAGAGATGTTGTAGGTTTACAGAAAAATCATACAGATATATAGAGTTCCCGTGTACCACTCCCCTGTTATTAACACATTGCATGGTTGTGGTACATTTATTACAATGGATGAAAGAATATTATTATAGTTGTACTATTAAGTGTAGTCCATAGTTTTCATTAGGGTTCACTGTTTGTTTTGTACAGTCCTACAGTGTTTTTCAAAAATGTTTATTCAGGTAACATATATATAATCTAAAATTTCCCCTTTTACCACATTCAAATATATAATTCAGTGGTGTTAATTATGTTCAAAATGATGTGCTACCACGGGAGCAGGTGTAGCTCAGTGGCTGAGCGCCTCCTTCCCATGTCCTGGGTTCAATTCCTGGTACCTCCTAAAAAAAATAAAATTATGTGCTACCATCATCACCATCCATTACCAAAACCATTCTATCACCCAAAATGGAAATGCTTTTACCTCTGGGAATGTCAGTTTTCACATGCCAGAGTGTAGCTATGAGAACCAAAGGAGATAATGGACGTGAAATGCCAGGTACATACTAGCTACCCAGTATATGGTGGCTTCCGCTACACACAGCAATTCAGTCCAAGTACAGTTGAGGATAAACTAGGACAGACCTTGACAGAATGATGGAGACAGAGAATTTGCCTCAAGTGCTTAAGTAGCCTCTTTCTGTTTCCTTTCATATTTATAGAAGGAAATACTCTGTTTTCTAGAAATATCTGGAAAACATAGGTGGGTGTGGGTGTGTGTGTGTGTGTGTGTGAGAGAGAGAGAGAGAGAGAGAGAGAGAGAGAGAGAGAGAGAAGGAGGGAGGGAGGGTGAAAGGGAGGAGGGGAGGAGGGAAATAGAGAAGTGGGGAGATTGGGGAACCCAGGAGCAAAATGGCAGATTGGCGCAGATGCGTGAGTGTGGAAACTCAGCCCTAGGGGTATAGCATTTGAGGGCAGGGAAATCCTACCTGTTTCACAGTTGTGTGCAGGATATTTGCTTTTAACGTGTCTTTTTGTGATGATGATGATCATGAAGAAGGAAAAGTGATGTTATCACAGAAAATTTTTACTACTTTCATTAAAATAGACATAATGGAAAGCTAAGGAACCAAGATATATAAGGAGATTAATTGCACTATGGTGGCATATGCTTGGTGGACGTTGTGCAATTTATATTTGGGAAGACCCAGGATATTTTCCTGGAAAAAATAAAAAACAAGCTGAGCCTGATGATTGGGAAGGAGTTAACCAGGAGAAATATGGGGGGAGCAATGAAAAACCTACTCTGACTGGCTGCTCCAACTTAATGCCCTAGCAGTGGGATGATTTAGAAGGATTTTCAGCAGAAAACAATGAGCAGATTTGTGTTTTTAACAGAATATACTTTTAGAGCAGTAAAGGCAATACTTTTTTGTGACATTGTCAGGTGGACAAAGAATTAAAAGAATGATAAAAGCTCACATTAGCCGTAGGGAGTAGGCTGGTGGGAGTGTGAAATTAGAGTGGGAGGACAGAGATTCATGGTGCAAGCCTGTGGAGGGGAAAGGTATTGTAGGCTGTGCCCATATGAGGTTGGAGGTTGGAGTTCTTATCACCCAGTGGAGGGAGAGATGGGGGAAGGCATGGTCTAAAAATTAGAGGAGTGAGAGCCAGAGGCTCTGACGTGGTGATAAGGAGTTTTAATATGGTGTGAGGTAGGAGTCTGCTTCATTCTTTTCCATGTGGATATTCAATTGTTCCAGCACCATTTGTTGAAGAAACTTTTTTTTTTTTCCTTTTGAATTGTCTTGGTATCCTTGTTGAAAATCAGTTGACCATAAATATAAGAGTTTATTTCTGGACTCTCAATTCTAGTCCATCTATCCTTATGTCTAAACTTATGGCCAGTACCACAGTGTCTTAATTAATAAAGCTACTTAGTATATGAATATTTATAGTAGTTTGAAATTGAGATGTGTGAGTCCTCCAACTTGATTCTTTTTCAAGATTGCCTGGCTATTCTGGGTCCCTTGTATTTTCAGATGAATTTCAGGATCCACTTGAGAATTTCAACAAAACGGGCAGCTGGAATTTTATTAGGGGACTGCCTTGAATCTGTAAATTAATTTGGAAACTGTTGCTATCTTAATTCTATTAGGTCTTCCGATCCTTAAATAAGTGTACAGGTCTTGCATTTCTTTTGTTAAATTTATTACTACTAAGATACGAAGTATCTCATTTTTTATGTTATTGTAAGTGACATTGTTTTCTTTTTTTCACTATTGGTTTGTTCATTGATAGTGAATAGAATACAATTGATTTCTTTCTGCTACCTTTGAGTTTAGGTTGCTGTTCTTTTTGTAGTTCCTTAAAATGGAATATAGTTTATTGATTTGAGATCCTTCTTCTTTTCTAATATGTGCTTTTACAGCTATAAATTTCCTTAAGATTTTATGTTCTGTTTACTTTTCATTCATCTCAAGTGTATTCTGTCATCCATTGCAATTTCTTTTTTCCTTTATTGGTTTTTGAGGAGTGTGTTGTTTGATTTCCACGTATTTGTGAATTTTCCTATTTCTGTATTTTATTGAATTCTAATTTCATTCCATTATGGTTGTGAAACATACTTTTAAATTTATCAATACTTGTTTTATGGCCTAACGAATAGTCTTGCCTACAGATTGTTTATGTGCTCTTAGACAGAATGTGTATTCTGCTGTTAAGTTTTCTGTAGATGTCTGTTAAGTCTACTTCAGGGGTTCTTAACCTTTTTTGTTCCACAGGTCCCTTTGCCAGTGAGGTGAAAACCATGAACCCCTTCTCAGAATGTAGCAGCAGATAGTTTTATGACACTCAGCATCAGCATGTCTTTAAATTAAATTTTAGGATTATTCAAAATTACATTTACAATATTGATATAATTTCAATACCTGATAACCTAACATGGTTCAACATTTGTTCAAATGGTCAATTTTGGCAAACATTTTGAAATTTGAGTTTTCACATGGCATCATAAAAACATCTCTGCCATCCTTACCAACCTTTTTTCAGGCAGTTATCCACTGTACTCAGAACATGATAATAAAAATCATACTAAATCCACACTATACTGTGTGTTTTTTAATAAGTATATCACACCGTCCCCACAAGAATAATATGTTTTTGAATCTTCAATTCAATCTCAAAATCTTTCCCAGACCCCTTGGGGGTCTGTGGAGCCCTGATTAAGAACCCCTGGTCTAGTTGGTTTATAGTGTTGTTCAAGTCTTCTGTTTGTTCATTGATCTTTTTTTTTTTTTAATGTATTTTTTAAAAGATACTTAGATTACATAAATGTTACATAAAAAATATAGGATATTCCCATATGCCCCAGTCCAAACCCCTCCCACATTTTGCCCCATTAACAACATCCTTCGTTAGTGTGGTACATTTTTTACAATTGATGAAAACATTTTGGAGTGTTGCCACTAAGTGTGGATTATAGTTTACATTGTAGTTTACACCCTCTCCCACACAATTTTGTAAGTTATGACAAGATATATAATGGCTTGTATCTGTCATTGCAATGTCATTCAGGACAATTCCCAAGTCCTGAAAATGTCCTCACATTACACCTGCTATTCCCTCTCACTCCCCTCAGAACCTCCGGTGACCACTGCCTCCACATCAATGATAAAAGTTCTTCCATTGTTAGAATCACAATAAGTCTATACTAGAATGCTAGTAAGTCCACTCTAGTCCATCATTCATTCCCCAATCCTGAGGATTCTGGGATGGTGATGCCCACTCCACCTCTAATTGAGAGGGGGCTTAGATCCCATGGAGCAGATGGATGGGACTACTTGCTTGCAGTTGCAGACTCTCTCTGTTCCTTAGGATGGTAGTTGTCCATCATCATCTCCTTGTTAGTTGTTCTGGGTGAGTCCAATGAACTGGAGAGTAGATGTTGCAACTCTGTTGAGATTCAGGGCCCAGCTGGCACATGGACAGCCCAAAGATTTAAGTCTCTTAGACATATGCCTATCAACTCAAGCCCTATTTATAGGTTCAAATAGATGGGGCAGAAGAGGCATGTGTAGGGAAACCACAACTTAGTCCAACTCTGTCACACTGGGGAGCATAAATTCCAAAATAGGGCCCACTGGCAGGGCACCAAACTCCTGAGCTGTCTGCCCTGTCTGTAGTGTCTGGATGTCTCTGCTATTTGAGGCAATATTTACTTTGGCAATCAATGAGAGCCTGCTGAGACGTGCATAAGCCTAACCTCTAATGACCTCCTGAGTCACTTTGAAGTCTCTTAGCCATATAAACTCATTTGTGTTTACCCTTTCTCCTTTGGGTCATGGTCTTTTTCCATTTGCATTGCTAGTTGGTGCTTGGTAGTAATCCCTTGTTGCCAGGGAGGCTCATCCCTGGGAGTCATGTCCCACACTGGGGGGAGTTTGGCTCAGAGAGTTTGGCTGGGGGGAGTTTGGCTTATGCTAAGTTTGGCTTAGAGAGAGGCCACATTTGAGCACAAGGAGGCTCTCATGAGGTAACTCTTAGGCACCCAATAACAGTAGGCTAAGTTTCAATTTCAAAAGTAAAAGTTCATAAGTACAATCATCAGTATGGAGGGTTCGTAAATGGTCCATCCTCCTTCACTAGTCACTGCCCCTGTACTCAGGGGATTCTTGCTTTCTCATTAGAGAATGTGGCAGAGCTCCCCAAGATGGGAATTCAGTATTCTTCTGGTTATTGTGTGACTTTCCACCCACTGTGACAATGCTCCATGAACACTTGAACACATTTATATGCTTTATAGATATGCCTCAGGTGAACCTTCTCCCTTGTATCCCCCATCACTTACACCCTGCACCAATGATCCTTCCCTGCCACAGTTGTAACCCTTCTGTGATCTAAAACTTCTTAAAAAATGAAGCTAAGAAAATAACCAGCTCTATTATTAAGAAAATGAAATAATAATGATAGTTTTAAAAATAACAAATAAAATGCAAAAAATTAAAAAATTTGGAATAATAAAAATATTTAAAATATAAAATTAAAATTTTTTTGACATTATGGCTTTCATCACTGTAAGAGCTGTTGTCTTGTATGTACAGTGACATTTTTCTTCTGTTTATTCCCCCAGTGTCTTAATTTTTTTCATTTTGGCTTCAAAGAAGCTTTAGGTTACAGAAAAGTCATGTATAGAATATAAGGGATGTTCATTGATCTTATGCCTACTTGTTCTATCAATTATTAAAAGTAGGGTATTGAAGTCTGCACCTATTATTTTTGAATTGCCTGTTTCTCCCTTACATTCTGTCAGATTTTATTGTTTTCAGGTGAATATCTGTAATTGTTCTATCTTCTTGGTTAATTGACACTTTTAACCTTATCAAAATGATCTTCTTTGTGTCTATTAACAATTATTGTCTTAAAGTTTGTTATTTTATCTGGTTTAGTATAGCTACTACAGATCTTTTGGTTACTGTTTTCATGGAATGCCTTTTTCCATTCTTTTACTTTCAACTTCTTTGTGCCTTTGATCTAAACAATGTCTCTTGTGGACAGCAGAGTTTTTTTGTTTTGTTTTTAATAAAGTCTGACAATATCTTCCCCTTTTTTGGAATGTTTAACCTATTTATATTTAAGAATTGAACTCCAGAGTAAATGATGGACTATAGTTAATAGTACAATTATAGAAGTGTTCTTTCATGACTTATAACAAATGCACCACACTAATGCAAGGTATTAATAATAGGGTGGTATATGAGAGCTCTGTATTTTATATATTTCTTGCATGATATTTCTGTAAGTCTACAAATTATCTATCAAAAATTATGAAGAAAACAATAAAACAAAAACAATTTTTAAAAAGGAAATGACCACATTAACTTCTCTAAGCTTTATGCATGAAGTTTATTCATTAGTTCTTGCAAAAGGCATGTTTTTTAGAACTGCATTCACGAAATCATACATATACTAAATAATAATGACATCCATTAAGGTTAGAATCATTAGAATAAATCTCTACACACTGGTTACATAACAAATTTTTTTTTTTTTTTAACAGACAGGGTTCAGTTAAACTGTCATTCATTATTTTTTCCAACTAATCTCACAGAGTGCTAGTTATATAATAAAATATGAATGCAATTTAGTTACACTTTATTTTTATTCCAGAGGAAACAATTTAATTAGATTTAAGGATGGCGTAAAATTGGAATGTGCCACCATATGAGGCAATGATTTGGGAAATTATTTTGATAAAGAAAGTATCATTTCAGTAGAGAAAAACCTAAAAACAAAAAAAAGTTACACAAATGGGTGAAAATCTTCTTGAGGTCTGTGGCAGTTGGCAATCATTTTATGAAACCCAAAAAGAGAAAGATTGTGTTTGTAAACTAATATATACCCCTGGGTGTGATAGCCTTTGATTGCATTAAATTCAGTTGAGGGACATTTGATTAGATTACTTGATAAAGTCAAATAAAGGCTTTTGATTGGACTCATCAATGAGGCATGACTGAAGTTGATTCTCTGCCCCCTTGCTAGGTCTGATATAAATGGAGACACAGAGGAGAAGGGAGCCACCATATTTGATTCTGAAATGTGAGAGAGAGGACTGAAGGAAAACAGAAGCCCCAGAAGGCTCAAAGAGCTAAGCCACCAAGACTGAGAGAGGAGGCCCATTAAGAGACAAGTTCTATGTCAGGTTTGCCTACAGCTGTGTTGCCATGTGGTAAAGCAAGATGGCCACCAATCTCAGCACCCCTTTGGCTGATTAATACAGAATTTGGTACCGAGGAGTGGGGAAGTGCTTTTGCAATTACCAAAATGCTGGAACGGTTTTATAAATGGGTAAGGGGTATTTTTTGGAGGAATTGTAAAATGCTTGATGGAAAAGGCCCAGATCACTTTGAAGAGACTTTGATAGTAATATGGATGCTAAAGAGACTCTTTATGATGCTTTAGAAGTTAATGATGAAACTATTATTGGAAACTGGAGGAAAGGTGATCCGTGTTTTAAAGTTGCAGAGAACTTAGCAAGATTAACTCCTGGTATTATATGGAAGACAGAATGTGAAAATGGTGAGCCTGAGCATTTAGCTGACGAACTTTCCAAAGTAAACCCAGAGAATGTGGCTTGGCTTCTCCTTGCAGCTTTTAACAAAATGCTAGATGAGAGAAATACACTGTAGGGCACAAAAGAAACAGAAACTGATTCCGGAAATGCCAAACCTCTGGAAATCAAGTTCCCAGACAATAGTGTTCCATTTGAGGACTTAACTAATCTTGGAACTTGTAAATCAGGATTGAAGATGGAGTTATCTAGGAAAGACTTGTGGAAAGTCTTACTGTCTGATGGCTTGGACCCCTGCTTCCTGCATGCTAAACCATCAAGGTTTTTGAGAGAGCTGTATGAATAAAACCACTGTCAGCTTGGACAAAAACGAACATGGAAAGGAAAGATTGAAGGATAAACAGCTTCAAGAGGAAAACCATGGAAGCTGAGATCTGGAATTAAGACATCACCTTGGGCCAAGAGTAGAACCCCATCCATGTGTACAGAGAGGGTGAGTTTGCCCCAACAGTTGAAGAGGGTGGATGTTCCCACCTGATGTTCTGGGAGACTTTTGCTACCCCAGGGTACTGAGAGGGTGGAGCACATTCCTCAAAGATTAGGGTGGTTAAAGTCAGCACCCCATAGGTCTGAGAGGGGTATACCTGTCCCACATAGATTAGGGAAGGCCAGGTGGTCAACTCGTTGCTCTGAGAGGGTTAAGCCTGTATGCCAAAGGTTAGGGGGAATGTTGTCTTCACCTCCCTGTACTAGGGGGGCTAAGACTAACCCAAAGATTGGGTAAGGTGTGGCAATCACCCCAACACTCTTGGAGGGTGAGGTCTGGAGCTTGGTCGACACCCAGATGCTTGATGAGGGTAGAACCAAAAAATGGCTGTTAGGCAAGCCTGTGGAAAGGGTGGGTTCCCATGTGTCCCCAGGGAGAAGAAACCATCATCTTAAGAGTGACTCTTAGAATTTGAAATCAAATGGATAATGCCCTGCAGGTTTACTGAACTGTTCTGAACCCACAACTCATGTTTCCCTCCCAATTTCTACTTATTTTAATGCAAATGTTTATCCTTTGTCTATCCATTTGTGTATTGGAAGAAGATAAATTGTTTTGTAAGTTTCAGAGGTCTACAGCAGATGGGACTTTGCCCCAAGGCAAACTGCATTTCTTTAAACTGATTATGTTATGATTTTGTACTTGCATTGTTACTGATTTAAGGTTTTTCGAATATTTTCATGTATTTTTGGAATTCAGAGGGTGGAGTGTGGCAATTTGATATGGTTATGAATTCCAAAAATAGATATTGGATTATGCTTGTAACCAGGTCTGTTCCTCTGGGTGTGATTAAATTATGATTAGGGCTTTGATTGGGCCAAAGTAGTACATTCCCTTTGTGGGCGGGGACTCAGAGATAAAACTACATGGCAGTGCAGAGGCTTTAGTTGGAATTTTGAGTTGGAGTTCTGATGTTGAGTTTTAATGCTGGAGCCTGGGGAAGTAAGCACACAGAGGAGCTTGGACATGAAGAAGGAGAAAAGGCCCCAGGAAAAGAGACGAGCCATTCCTCTGGTAGTCTACAGATGGCCTTGTGGAGGAAACAGAGGATCTGAGCCCAGAGAGAAATGGAGCCCTGAGAAGAGAGGAGCCCAAGAAGCCTGAACCCTGGCAAATGTTGGCAGCTGTCTTGCTCCAACACATGGCAACAGTCTTTGGTGAGGGAAGAAACTTATGCTGTATGGTCTGGTAACTGTAAGCTTCTACCCCAAATAAATACCCTTTATAAAAAACAACTGATTTCTGGTATTTTGCATCAGCATCCCTTTGGCTGACTAATACAGATAACCAAAGTAGTATGTGAGAATGAATATAATTTTATTACAAATGGTGTTGAATGTATGCTTTATAATATCAGATGGTAAGTAATACTTAATTTGGGAATTTGAGTTTTACTCCTATGCTACCTGTGGATCCAAGATATAAAATGTCATAAATTCTATTTCAAGAAGTGATTGATATAAGGCAGTATAGCTTACAGAAAAGGTATAGTAATGTGGTCTGCAGGCAACAGAGGTGAAAGAATAATGATATTTCATTCCTTTTAATGCAAAAATGAATTTTTTCTATATGACTTTGATAATTTACTTGAGGTCCCTTCTTCTCTGATTGTATCACACTCTAAATTGTTTCATATATTTTTATGCATCTATTATCTTCAGAGCTAGGCTTGGAACTCTCTGTGATCCAGAATGATCTATTCTTTATCTTTATATACCAAACACTTAGAAGTGTCCTTGGCTAGGCCAAAAGCAGTTCTAAAAGATGGTGAGTTTTATATGAGAAGATAATTCTCAGGGTTACTTTTTGTTTATTTGCCAGTGCTTTAATTCATATTTAACCTGAGTTGGGGAAAAACTAGCTTATTCTTGGAGGAGTTTATATATCAAGGTATAATAAGTATTGTTTTTTTATTTAAACTTTAAAAATATATATAATGTAATAGTAGGAACTCTGGACTGTAATTTAGTTTTACAATTACTTTTTGCTTTTAACCATAGACAATTCATTTCAACTTTCTGTCTGTTATATAGTTTGCACTTGCATCTAACAAGCTTGTGGGTTATTATAACCCCTCCCTTTCCATTCTCCCTCTACTTTTTTCCCTTCTTAACAAATCATAAAATTTAGAGGTAAAATTATTTTCCTAAGCTCCAATGGTATAAAACATTTTTGCAGCAGAAAAAAACAGTTAGTAAAATGAATTTTGTCTTGTTTCCTTGTTGGCTAATTTATATGAAAAATTTTCAGAGAGCAGTTGAGTTGTTATTCTTTTCCTAATGTTAAGTCAGAGCACAGGGCTTAGTATCACTGGTCCCAAGTTTTGATAGTAGAAAATATGCTTATTAAAACTCCTTCATTTAAATAACTCTGAGAATTCGAAAACTAATTGAGCTGGTTTTCTATTAATCTAATTTTAAAAGTTTACTCTTTGCATTTAGTTCCCTGAAAGATCTTAACCAGACCTTCTCAGTTTTGCTTACAGGAGTAAGGAACATCTCTAAGCAAAACCAGACAGAATGGTGACAGGAGCACCTTATGACCCAGTAAATCTGTAACTTTCCTCAGAGACAAAAAAGCTTGATATCCTTGAGCAGTCGGCTGAGAAAGGAGTCGTGAAGACCATGCTAAACTGTGATTAAATTAGCTGAAACAAAGGACAGGTTTGGCATGCTTGAGGCAACACAGGTCTGAGAAATTGCACGTACCTCCTCACAAGACCCCTGGCATAACTCGTTTTTTTTTTGTTTTTTTTTTTTCTTTACTTGTTTTTCTTCTCCCCTACCCATCTCCTTTGCCTATAAAAACCTTAGTCCCCATTCTTATTTTGACCTGGTTTTGGGAAGATTCCCCCAGTTCCTTGCTTGTGCACTTGCAATAAATCACCTTTTCCCCGAGTGACATGTTTCTCCTTTGAGGTGCTGGATTGGGCGGGCCCTTCTATTGGAGATAGCCATGCTTAGGGTAACAGTTTCTTAGGTGTGAGGATACAATAATATTGTGCAATGGATAACTTAGTGGTGACCACATTAGATAGAACACATGATTTCTCAATTTGGGAGATCACTTAGGTACCCCGAAAACTTTTATAATGAATAGGGAGAGGAGAACACCCTTTGGAATAACTGATGCTGGACACCTTTCCTGAGTTCAGTTCAAGAGCATCTTCTGGCTACTTAAGGATTAGACATTCTGCTCTGTGCAGGATGTCTGCAAACATTGACTTCAGAGAGAGACAGGGATGGAGAGACGGTGAAGATGCAGTAGGGTTGCAAAGGACAGAGGGATCCTGTTGCCCTTTTGGAGAGGGCATTGAGGGGGAAGGCAGAGATGGCCAGGAAAACTTTCACACAGAAGCTAACCCCCAAAGTAAATCTTTAAAGCTGAGGAGGTCTTCGTTCACAACAAAAGGTTTCACTAGACCTTCCTGGAAGAAGGAACTTATGAGAATATTAGTCGTGAATGTTAACTGCTATAACAACCCCCAAATTTCAGTGTGTTAACAGATGAAAGTTATTTCTCGCTCACATTACCAGTTGAATGACTCTCCTGGGCAAGTTTCCTTCATGACCAGTGATGGAGAGAGCCAAGTGCCTTCCATATTATGGCCCTACCCACCCTATTCTTCAGAATCCTCTCTATTCTCCTTGGGAGGGGGTTGGAAGAACACTGGAAGTATCATGTTGGCTGTAGTTAAGGGGCCTGGCCTGGAAGAGATACATGTCAGCTGCTCCTGCATGCCACTGGCCAGAACGCAATCAGACAGCCTTATATAATCATGGGGCAGGCTGGGAAAGTAGGCTAGCTGTGTGCCCAGGAAGAAATGGAAAGAGGATTTGGTGAGCACATATTAGCAGCTACAGTGAGCAGAAGAAGGGAATGTAAAAATCAGCCGAGCAGGGCAAATTACGAGGTGGATGTGCCTAGTGCATCACGTGCAATGAGAAGGTGAGGTGAGAGATGGAGCTCAGAAGGTGTGGGGGCTCAAAGCAGGGAGAATACATCTGATCTGGAATACAGGGAGAACTGAGTTCCTCAGGACTGCACGTCAGAAGCTGAAGGCTTGACTTCCACGTGGAATGAGTGTGAATGATTGAGCACTTTCTCTGTGCCAGGCATGTAAGCTGGAAATGAAGAACCGAAAGGCATGGCCTGCCTTTGAACAGCTCAGAGTCTAGTGACAGAGACTGATTTGTAGATCAACAGTTAAATAGCAGCAGGGCCAGGGCTGCATTGAGGTATGACCAGGGATCAAGGACAGGGCTTGGCCTGATCATTCCAGAGTTAAGAACACTGGGGGATCCGGCTCATCTTGACCAACTGTGTAACTTTGACCAGGTTATGCCTGTCTCCATACTCAAGTTCTTTATAGGGAGAGAGGATTGAATAAGCTCTGTGCTGTCCCCACCTCTGGCCCTATCAATCCATGAAAAAATGGCCAACAGAGTAATACGTATCAGAAGTAATAAATATCCAGTTGATGCTTGCTTAGGAATTGGAACAGAAAGAAAGGAAAAGCAAAGCATCACAGATTGATCACCATCCTAGCATTTATTTATTTATTTTTCATTTTCAAGACAAAAGATAGGAATTCAAGTTTTCCCTTGATTTTTTTTTTCCCCTTTAATTTAGCATTGCATTTGAGTTCATTTTGCTTCATATTTCTCTCTCTCTCTCTCTATTTCTCATTTTTTGTACTCTCTTCTGGGCAAGTCTCAAACTTTTCCA